>CAXITT010001408.1:22719-74307 GCA_964033795.1 Lymnaea stagnalis
ACACTCAGCTGGCCTATTGCCCAAACACTCAGCTGGCCTATTGCCCAAACACTCAGCTGGCCTATTGCCCAAACACTCAGCTGGCCTATTGCCCAAACACTCAGCTGGCCTATTGCCCAAACACTCAGCTGGCCTATTGCCCAAACACTCAGCAGGCCTATTGCCCAAACACTCAGCTGGCCTATTGCCCAAACACTCAGCAGGCCTATTGCCCAAACACTCAGCTGGCCTATTGCCCAAACACTCAGCAGGCCTCTTACATCTGAAATTTGCTGCTCCAGCTTTTCATGCTTCTGCTGCTTGACATCCTCTGGGTCCTTGCCTAAGAAAGCCCCAATAGAATAAGTCTGGTCTGAGCTCTTGATCTAGACATCAAATGTTTAAAGGTTATTTAAGCGATGGTAAACCACCCAAATTATGTAAGACATGTTCCATTTTATTATTTTGATCTAGAAAATATTTAAGCACTTCCAATTTGAATGGCCCACATATTAAAGAGAAGCCATTGTATCTCCCATTCATAACAACTCATTTATTTATCATAAATTTATTTACAATTTCGTTTTATAAAATAATTTTAACCAGCCTCTAAGATAAGGCTTGTATCATGCTTACATTTTCTTTTTCGTCTTTACGCTTGCTAAGCTCTTCCACCACCATATCGTACTGGTTCTGAATGGCATCTCTTCTTCTTAGCACGGTCTGATAGAAAAGAATGACACAATCTGATATGAAATAAGGATAGCTAGGTACATAAATGACATTTCAGCTAATTGCTCATTTCTGGTTATGACCCTCAATGGATTTGAACATATATCCTTCTGATCTGGAGTCATATGTGGTATCTAATGTGCCAACATATAGCCTTCTGATTTGGAGTCATACGTGCTACCTAATGTGCCAACATATAGCCTTCTGATTTGGAGTCATACGTGCTACCTAATGTACCAACATATAGCCTTCTGATCTGGAGTCATACGTGCTATCTAATGTGCCAACATATAGCCTTCTGATTTGGAGTCATACGTGCTACCTAATGTGCCAACATATAGCCTTCTGATTTGGAGTCATACGTGCTACCTAATGTGCCAACATATAGCCTTCTGATTTGGAGTCATACGTGCTACCTAATGTGCCAACATATAGCCTTCTGATCTGGAGTCATAGGTGCTATCTAATGTGCCAACATATAGCCTTCTGATCTGGAGTCATACGTGCTACCTAATGTGCCAACATATAGCCTTCTAATTTGGAGTCATACGTGCTACCTAATGTACCAACATATAGCCTTCTGATTTGGAGTCATACGTGCTACGGAATGTACCAACATATAGCCTTCTGATTTGGAGTCATACGTGCTACCTAATATGCCAACATATAGCCTTCTGATCTGGAGTCATACGTGCTATCTAATGTGCCAACATATAGCCTTCTGATTTGGAGTCATACGTGCTACCTAATGTGCCAACATATAGCCTTCTGATTTGGAGTCATACGTGCTACCTAATGTGCCAACATATAGCCTTCTGATTTGGAGTCATACGTGCTACCTAATGTGCCAACATATAGCCTTCTGATTTGGAGTCATACGTGCTACCTAATGTGCCAACATATAGCCTTCTGATTTGGAGTCATACGTGCTACCTAATGTGCCAACATATAGCCTTCTGATTTGGAGTCATACGTGCTACCTAATGTGCCAACATATAGCCTTCTGATTTGGAGTCATACGTGCTACCTAATGTGCCAACATATAGCCTTCTGATTTGGAGTCATACGTGCTACCTAATGTGCCAACATATAGCCTTCTGATTTGGAGTCATACGTGCTACCTAATGTGCCAACATATAGCCTTCTGATTTGGAGTCATACGTGCTACCTAATGTGCCAACATATAGCCTTCTGATTTGGAGTCATACGTGCTACCTAATGTGCCAACATATAGCCTTCTGATTTGGAGTCATACGTGCTACCTAATGTGCCAACATATAGCCTTCTGATTTGGAGTCATACGTGCTACCTAATGTGCCAACATATAGCCTTCTGATTTGGAGTCATACGTGCTACCTAATGTGCCAACATATAGCCTTCTGATTTGGAGTCATACGTGCTACCTAATGTGCCAACATATAGCCTTCTGATTTGGAGTCATACGTGCTACCTAATGTGCCAACATATAGCCTTCTGATTTGGAGTCATACGTGCTACCTAATGTGCCAACATATAGCCTTCTGATTTGGA
The DNA here is from genome assembly GCA_964033795.1 of Lymnaea stagnalis. Classification (NCBI taxonomy): domain Eukaryota; kingdom Metazoa; phylum Mollusca; class Gastropoda; family Lymnaeidae; genus Lymnaea; species Lymnaea stagnalis. Next base: position 24,961 of record CAXITT010001408.1, read on the forward strand.
GTCATACGTGCTACCTAATGTGCCAACATATAGCCTTCTGATTTGGAGTCATACGTGCTACCTAATGTGCCAACATATAGCCTTCTGATTTGGAGTCATACGTGCTACCTAATGTGCCAACATATAGCCTTCTGATTTGGAGTCATACGTGCTATCTAATGTGCCAACATATAGCCTTCTGATTTGGAGTCATACGTGCTACCTAATGTGCCAACATATAGCCTTCTGATTTGGAGTCATACGTGCTACCTAATGTGCCAACATATAGCCTTCTGATTTGGAGTCATACGTGCTATCTAATGTGCCAACATATAGCCTTCTGATTTGGAGTCATACGTGCTACCTAATGTGCCAACATATAGCCTTCTGATTTGGAGTCATACGTGCTACCTAATGTGCCAACATATAGCCTTCTGATCTGGAGTCATACGTGCTACCTAATGTGCCAACATATAGCCTTCTGATCTGGAGTCATACGTGCTATCTAATGTGCCAAAATATAGCCTTCTGATTTGGAGTCATACGTGCTTCCTAATCTGCCAACATATAGCCTTCTGATCTGGAGTCATACGTGCTATCTAATGTCCCAACATATAGCCTTCTGATCAGGAGTCATACGTGCTACCTAATGTACCAACATATAGCCTTCTGATTTGGAGTCATACGTGCTACCTAATGTGCCAACATATAGCCTTCTGATTTGGAGTCATACATGCTACCTAATGTGCCAATATAAAGCCTTCTGATTTGGAGTCATACGTGCTACCTAATGTACCAACATATAGCCTTCTGATTTAGAGTCATACGTGCCACCTAATGTGCCAACATATAGCCTTCTGATCTGGAGTCATACATGCTACCTAATGTGCCAACATATAGCCTTCTGATCTGGAGTCATAGGTGCTACCTAATGTGCCAACATATAGCCTTCTGATTTGGAGTCATATTTGCTACCTAATGTGCCAACATATAGCCTTCTGATCTGGAGTCATACGTGCTACCTAATGTGCCAACATATAGCCTCCTGATTTGGAGTCATACGTGCTACCCTAATGTGCCAACATATAGCCTTCTGATTTGGAGTCATACGTGCTACCTAATGTGCCAACATATAGCCTTCTGATCTGGAGTCAGACGTGCTACCTAATGTGCCAACATATAGCCTTCTGATTTGGAGTCATACGTGCTACCTAATGTGCCAACATATAGCCTTCTGATCTGGAGTCATACGTGCCACCTAATGTGCCAACATATAGCCTTCTGATTTGGAGTCATATGTGCTACCTAATGTGCCAACATATAGCCTTCTGATTTGGAGTCATACGTGCTACCTAATGTGCCAACATATAGCCTTCTGATCTGGAGTCAGACGTGCTACCTAATGTGCCAACATATAGCCTTCTGATTTGGAGTCATACGTGCTACCTAATGTGCCAACATATAGCCTTCTGATCTGGAGTCATACGTGCCACCTAATGTGCCAACATATAGCCTTCTGATTTGGAGTCATATGTGCTACCTAATGTGCCAACATATAGCCTTCTGATTTGGAGTCATACGTGCTACCTAATGTGCCAACATATAGCCTTCTGATCTGGAGTCAGACGTGCTACCTAATGTGCCAACATATAGCCTTCTGATTTGGAGTCATATTTGCTACCTAATGTGCCAACATATAGCCTTCTGATTTGGAGTCATACCTGCTACCTAATGTGCCAACATATAGCCTTCTGATCTGGAGTCATACATGCTACCTAATGTGCCAACATAAAGCCTTCTGATTTGGAGTCATACGTGCTACCTAATGTGCCAACATATAGCCTTCTTATTTGGAGTCATACGTGCTACCTAATGTACCAACATATAGCCTTCTGATCTGGAGTCATACGTGCTATCTAATGTGCCAACATATAGCCTTCTGATTTGGAGTCATACGTGCTACCTAATGTGCCAACATATAGCCTTCTGATTTGGAGTCATACGTGCTACCTAATGTGCCAACATATAGCCTTCTGATTTGGAGTCATACGTGCTACCTAATGTGCCAACATATAGCCTTCTGATTTGGAGTCATACGTGCTACCTAATGTGCCAACATATAGCCTTCTGATTTGGAGTCATACGTGCTACCTAATGTGCCAACATATAGCCTTCTGATTTGGAGTCATACGTGCTACCTAATGTGCCAACATATAGCCTTCTGATTTGGAGTCATACGTGCTACCTAATGTGCCAACATATAGCCTTCTGATTTGGAGTCATACGTGCTACCTAATGTGCCAACATATAGCCTTCTGATTTGGAGTCATACGTGCTACCTAATGTGCCAACATATAGCCTTCTGATTTGGAGTCATACGTGCTACCTAATGTGCCAACATATAGCCTTCTGATTTGGAGTCATACGTGCTACCTAATGTGCCAACATATAGCCTTCTGATTTGGAGTCATACGTGCTACCTAATGTGCCAACATATAGCCTTCTGATTTGGAGTCATACGTGCTACCTAATGTGCCAACATATAGCCTTCTGATTTGGAGTCATACGTGCTACCTAATGTGCCAACATATAGCCTTCTGATCTGGAGTCATAGGTGCTATCTAATGTGCCAACATATAGCCTTCTGATCTGGAGTCATACGTGCTACCTAATGTGCCAACATATAGCCTTCTAATTTGGAGTCATACGTGCTACCTAATGTACCAACATATAGCCTTCTGATTTGGAGTCATACGTGCTACGGAATGTACCAACATATAGCCTTCTGATTTGGAGTCATACGTGCTACCTAATGTGCCAACATATAGCCTTCTGATTTGGAGTCATACGTGCTACCTAATGTGCCAACATATAGCCTTCTGATCTGGAGTCACACGTGCTACCTAATGTGCCAACATATAGCCTTCTGATTTGGAGTCATATGTGCTACCCTAATGTGCCAACATATAGCCTTCTGATCTGGAGTCATACGTGCTACCTAATGTGCCAAAATATAGCCTTCTGATTTGGAGTCATATGTGCTACCTAATGTGCCAACATATAGCCTTCTGATTTGTAGTCATACGTGCTACCTAATGTTCCAACATATAGCCTTCTGATATGGAGTCATACGTGCTACCTAATGTGCCAACATATAGCCTTCTGATTTGGAGTCATACGTGCTACCTAATGTGCCAACATATAGCCTTCTGATTTGGAGTCATACGTGCTACCTAATGTGCCAACATATAGCCTTCTGATTTGGAGTCATACGTGCTACCTAATGTGCCAACATATAGCCTTCTGATTTGGAGTCATACGTGCTACCTAATGTGCCAACATATAGCCTTCTGATTTGGAGTCATACGTGCTACCTAATGTGCCAACATATAGCCTTCTGATTTGGAGTCATACGTGCTACCTAATGTGCCAACATATAGCCTTCTGATTTGGAGTCATACGTGCTACCTAATGTGCCAACATATAGCCTTCTGATTTGGAGTCATACGTGCTACCTAATGTGCCAACATATAGCCTTCTGATTTGGAGTCATACGTGCTACCTAATGTGCCAACATATAGCCTTCTGATTTGGAGTCATACGTGCTACCTAATGTGCCAACATATAGCCTTCTGATTTGGAGTCATACGTGCTACCTAATGTGCCAACATATAGCCTTCTGATTTGGAGTCATACGTGCTACCTAATGTGCCAACATATAGCCTTCTGATTTGGAGTCATACGTGCTACCTAATGTGCCAACATATAGCCTTCTGATTTGGAGTCATACGTGCTACCTAATGTGCCAACATATAGCCTTCTGATTTGGAGTCATACGTGCTACCTAATGTGCCAACATATAGCCTTCTGATTTGGAGTCATACGTGCTACCTAATGTGCCAACATATAGCCTTCTGATTTGGAGTCATACGTGCTACCTAATGTGCCAACATATAGCCTTCTGATTTGGAGTCATACGTGCTACCTAATGTGCCAACATATAGCCTTCTGATTTGGAGTCATACGTGCTACCTAATGTGCCAACATATAGCCTTCTGATTTGGAGTCATACGTGCTACCTAATGTGCCAACATATAGCCTTCTGATTTGGAGTCATACGTGCTACCTAATGTGCCAACATATAGCCTTCTGATTTGGAGTCATACGTGCTACCTAATGTGCCAACATATAGCCTTCTGATTTGGAGTCATACGTGCTACCTAATGTGCCAACATATAGCCTTCTGATTTGGAGTCATACGTGCTACCTAATGTGCCAACATATAGCCTTCTGATTTGGAGTCATACGTGCTACCTAATGTGCCAACATATAGCCTTCTGATTTGGAGTCATACGTGCTACCTAATGTGCCAACATATAGCCTTCTGATTTGGAGTCATACGTGCTACCTAATGTGCCAACATATAGCCTTCTGATTTGGAGTCATACCTGCTACCTAATGTGCCAACATATAGCCTTCTGATCTTGAGTCATACATGCTACCTAATGTGCCAACATATAGCCTTCTGATTTGGAGTCATACGTGCTACCTAATGTGCCAACATATAGCCTTCTGATCTGGAGTCATACGTGCTACGTAATGTGCCAACATATAGCCTTCTGATCTGGAGTCATACGTGCTACCTAATGTGCCAACATATAGCCTTTTTAACTGGAGTCATACGTGCTACCTAATGTGCCAACATATAGCCTTCTGATCTGGAGTCATATGTGCTACCTAATGTGCTAACATATAGCCTTCTGATCTGGAGTCATACGTGCTACCTAATGTGCCAACATATAGCCTTCTGATCTGGAGTCATACGTGCTACCTAATGTGCCAACATATAGCCTTCTGATTTGGAGTCATACGTGCTACCTAATGTGCCAACATACAGCCTTCTGATCTGGAGTCATACGTGCTACCTAATGTGCTAACATACAGCCTTCTGATCTGGAGTCATACGTGCTACCTAATGTGCCAACATATAGCCTTCTGATTTGGAGTCATACGTGCTACCTAATGTGCCAACATATAGCCTTCTGATTTGGAGTCATACGTGCTACCTAATGTGCCAACATATAGCCTTCTGATTTGGAGTCATACGTGCTACCTAATGTGCCAACATATAGCCTTCTGATTTGGAGTCATACGTGCTACCTAATGTGCCAACATACAGCCTTCTGATCTGGAGTCATATGTGCTACCTAATGTGCCAACATATAGCCTTCTGATCTGGAGTCATACGTGCTACCTAATGTGCCAACATATAGCCTTCTGATTTGGAGTCATATGTGCTACCTAATGTGCCAACATATAGCCTTCTGATTTGGAGTCATACGTGCTATCTAATGTAACATAGGCATCCCCAACCCAGTTCACTTTCCTTCAGTTCCTGTATTACTAGCTGTTGTAATTTCAAGACTCAATTTTTACAAAATAATTCCTTGATACATTCTGAGTACAGCAACAATTTCTATATAGAGCCCTAACCTTGATACATTCTGAGTACAGCAACAATTTCTATATAGAGCCCTAACCTTGATACATTCTGAGTACAGCAACAATTTCTATATAGAGTCCTAACCTTGATACATTCTGAGTACAGCAACAATTTCTATATAGAGCCCTAACCTTGATACATTCTGAGTACAGCAACAATTTCTATATAGAGCCCTAACCTTGATACATTCTGAGTACAGCAACAATTTGTATATAGAGATCTAACCTTGATACATTCTGAGTACAGCAACAATTTCTATATAGAGCCCTAACCTTGATACATTCTGAGTACAGCAACAATTTCTATATAGAGCCCTAACCTTGATACATTCTGAGTACAGCAACAATTTCTATATAGAGCCCTAACCTTGATACATTCTGAGTACAGCAACAATGTCTATATAGAGCCCTAACCTTGATACATACTGAGTACAGCAACTATTTCTTTATAGAGCCCTAACCTTGATACATTTTGAGTACAGCAACAATTTCTATATAGAGCCCTTACCTTGATACATTCTGAGTACAGCAACAATTTCTATATAGAGCCCTTACCTTGATACATTCTGAGTACAGCAACTATTTCTATATAGAGCCCTAACCTTGATACATTCTGAGTACAGCAACAATTTCTATATAGAGCCCTTACCTTGATACATTCTGAGTACAGCAAGTATTCCTTCAGAGGCTGAGAAAATCTAGAGTCCGTCTCATCAATCTGATAAATAACAATAATATTTCACAGATCAGAGAACAAGTCTTTTTACTATTATGAGTAATTTAGGTACAGATTGTACAGGCATGTTGCAACTGAAGGTGTCATTTTAATAAGCAAGACACGTGACTCACATCATGACACTTGGAAAAATATGAATGTAATACTCTGACCTTTTAAACAATGAGGATGACAGTAAAAATGGCAAATGTGTGGGAGAGTTGAAAAGAGAGATACGACTACAAACACTAATTAGCAAAAATGTAACCTGCAATCGTTGCCAATGTTAGAAAAATACAGGAACCATATTTACTTGTGGGAGCGATTACTTTCAAGATCATTCTAAATAGTTGAGTCATTGTCATTAACTGACTCAGTCAAAGAAAACGATTATAGAAAACAGTAGCTTTTGTTGGAGATTAATCAAGTTTAAAGTCGAATTGTTTGATCATTCTTGGACAGCGGTCGATCAAAACCAAGTTTAAACGGTCGAGTTGAAAGATTTATCTAAGAAGCAGGCTAAAGGTCACTGACCAAATCCTTGACAGCCTTGACACACTCATCAACAGCCTTGGACATTGTGAGCAGTGCTCCCGTCAGCTGGTCCTCTGAGTTGGCCCACAGTGTGTAACAAGGACCCCATTCCAGCAGCTCTGCCATGTAGTCTGAAACAAAGTCATAGAGGCAACCCAACACAGTCATAGAGACAACCTAACAAAGTCATAGAGACAACCCAACAAAGTCATAGAGACAACCCAACAAAGTCATAGAGACAACCTAACAAAGTCACAGAGACAACCCAACAAAGTCATAGAGACAACCCAACAAAGTCATAGAGACAACCCAACAAAGTCATATAGACAACCTAAGTAGTTAAATAATAAAATAACTTTTATTTTTTGTAACATAAGAAAAAAATGCATTATCCATCAAAACATTAAAAAAAATTAATATATATTTTTAACTAGCTGGGGCAACGCAACCATGTTCCGTCTGTAAAATACCGAAAGAGGTGCAAAATCTATAATAATAATTCAAGATGGCTCTCCATATATCAACCGATGCTTAGTAGCAACCACAATAATAACATTTCCTTTGTTACAGCAAAAGCTTTATTTGAGGGAGTTAAGCCATAAAAACTATTTCAAAGGGGTTCTTGAGCTGTTTGGAAAACATCCACTTGGAAATTATTATTATTATAGAAATTGTCTTATCTTGACATTTAGATTTAATAAAATAAGATTAATGTCCAGATTTAATGAAGGAAATGAGTGAAACAATGTATGGGAAAACCTGGAAAAAAAGGACCCAACAAAACAAAGATGGTGTCGGCAAAACAAAGATGGTGTCGGCAAAACAAAGATGGTGTCGGCAAAACAAAGATGGTGTCGGCAAAACAAAGATGGTGTCAACAAAACAAAGATGGTGTCAACAAGCAAGCAATTCTCACCCTCAATTTGTTTCTGCCAATTCTTTGACCAAATCAATGGTGTTGCTATGAGGACTAAAATGGGACCCAGCAACACATGTTTGTTCATGGGACATTTCAAACACATGGTATAAAGAAACTACACTTGCTTATGGGCAAGCATCACAGTGCTGCCCATCAATTGGCGTAGAGTCCCAGGAGAAGGTGAGGTTTTCTGAAAAGAACATGATATCAGCTACCTGAATATCCGACAAGATTCCAATCTCTAAAGCCATGTTTGCAATGGTTGAAGATCCTGGAATGTCGGTCAAGTCCAGCCCCGTTAACTCCTTCACTGTAAATGCTATAACCACCCCTGCTCTTTCAACTGGTACTTGGTTGAGCAGGCAGTTGTAAATACATTTTCTCATTGGCGCAGCGTAGGCCTTTCTTTGTAGTTTATTTGCAGTTGGTGAATGACCTAGTGCACTTGTAGTCGGAATGGCTTCCTTGCTTTCTGTCTCCATCAAACTTTTTGTAAAATTCAGGGAGGCATCAAGTGTAGTTTCTTTATACCATGTGTTTGAAATGTCCCATGAACAAACATGTGTTGCTGGGTCCCATTTTAGTCCTCATCGCAACACCATTGATTTGGTCAAAGAATTGGCAGAAACAAATTGAGGGTGAGAACAAGTTCAGCCAAAAGGAGGAGGTTTAAGTAGGTATAGAAGAATGGAGTTTACTCCCCAGAAAGAATTGTAAAGCTAAAAGAAAGTCAGTATGGGGGGATTGAAATATACAGAGAAAATACAACAAGCATAAATACATGATTTTTTCAGGAGGGATGATGATAGATTCAAAAGTTTTTAAAGCATGGTTGGCAGTGACACTACTATGGGTAGAAATGTGATTAATGTTCAGATTTAATCAAAGAAAATTATTGTTTAGATTTAATAAAATAAGATTAATATTCAGATTTCATAAAGTAAGATTAATTTTCAGATTTGTAAAAAAAAATCAAAACAAAAGACTAGCGTAAGAACAAATGCTTATTAGAAAAAAATTCAATAACACAAGAACCATGAACAATGTGTGAATTATTTAGTTTCAAGGGGCAACCATTAGCCATCCTGGTTTGGTCAGAGATGACATTAGATAAATATGACTGTGATATTTGGCACAAATTACCTAAACACTCAACTTTTCCCTCTTTAACCACTCACAGCGTGACCAGTGAACACTTGACCAAAACTATTTGTCCAAAGGTTCCCAACAATGTACGGTGTCTGAAGGCCATTCAGTTTCATTACCAGCAATGGGCCAAAGTGGCAAGAAATTTTAGGTCAGATGCAAGTACAAGACGTGTTTCTTTTTTTTTACAAAAGAGATTTTAATAAATAAACATATTGCTTGGACTCAATGGACATGGACTGCTTAAAACAGGGATGTTTTTAATTTTAACCTGGAGTAGAAATGACATGTGTCTTTCTATAGAAGAAGTCAACATTTAATATCACTCACTGTGACAGTGATCAACATTTAATATCACTCACTGTGACAGTGATCAACATTTAATATCACTCACTGTGACAGTGATCAACATTTAATATCACTCACTGTGACAGTGAATGCACTTTAATGGAAAGTGCAAGCATAGAAAAAGATATATCTGATGAAGAAATGGCATCGTCCATTACAGTGCATGTGACGTGTAAACAAAACCATCAGCTAGGTTCATAAATGCTGCGTTAAAATCCTGAAGCATTCCAAATAAAAATTTATTGATGCAAAATAATGTAAGGAAACCTGCAAATTACTTAATTTTAAATTGGTTATTTGTCCCAAACTTGAGGACCCTTGTATAACATTGAATTGAACAACTTAAACAATTAATCTGGCTCACAGCATCAAGGAAACGTTTCTGTGAAATAACATACTACATGTATAATGGCACTGCAATTAGCATCCTTATGCTGTCATATATTAGAGATGGTCCTTGGACACTGTTAGGGATTTGATCATCTGTCGCCAGTGCAAGTCAAAACAGCAAACAGCATTTGCTTCAAAGAAACATACAAATAAGGTAAAGTAGTATAACTACAATAACATTTTGTAGCAATGCTCACAAAGTTTAAAATACTGCATGGCATATGAATTGGGGTCTTCTTTAAGCAACACTGCTTTGCTGAAAGGAACTGGTACAGAGCAATGGTCATAGAAGTTGATGCCGTCTTAATTATAAATGGAAGTCTTGTATTTCTTTAAACAGCTATCTCTATCTATCTCTATCATCTTTGTCTCTATTCTCTCTATCTCTATCATCTCTATCTCTATCATCTCTATCTCTATCTATCTCTATCTCAATCATCTCTATCTCTATCATCTCTATCTCTATCATCTCTATCTCTATCATCTCTATTTCTATCATCTCTGTCTCTACCATCTCTATCTCTATCTTTATCATCTCTATCTCCATCATCTCTATCTCTATCATCTCTATCTCTATCTCTATCTATTTCTATCTTTCTCTATCTATCTCTATATCTCTTTCTATCTCTACAATCTCTACCTCTATCCCTCTCCCCTCTCTCTATCTCTGTTTCTCTCTCCCCCTCCACAAGGTGCAAAAGAGGCAAACTGTGTTACATTGTACAAACATAAACATTAATAACTGTGGATTTAGAGAGAGAGAAGAGTTGATGAATGTCTTATTTTGGGTAAAAATTTGAAGAAAATAAAGCAAATTTGTAGAGATTTAGCTGAATTAAAATATATATTTTTATACGGTTGAACTTTAACTGGAACAATGACTTGGTTCATGTAATTGATCATATCATTACACAGACATCATTGATCATACCATTACACAGATATCATTGATCATACCATTACACAGATGTCATTGATTATACCATTACACAGATGTCATTGATTATACCATTACACAGATGTCATTGATCATACCATTACACAGATGTTATTGATCATTTCATTACACAGATGTCATTGATCATACCATTACACAGACATCATTGATCATACCATTACACAGATGTCATTGATCATATCATTACACAGACATCATTGATCATATCATTACACAGATGTCATTGATCATTTCATTACACAGATGTCATTGATCATTTCATTCCACAGACATCATTGATCATTTCATACACAGATGTCATTGATCATGTCATTACACAGACATCATTGATATTTCATTACATAGATGTCATTGATCATTTCATTACATAGATGTCATTGATCATTTCATTACATAGATGTCATTGATCATTTCATTACACAAACATCATTGATCATTTCATTACACAGATGTCATTGATCATACCATTACACAGATGTAATTGATCATATCATTACACAGACATCATTGATCATTTCATTACATAGATGTCATTGATCATTTCATTACATAGATGTCATTGATCATTTCATTACACAGATGTCATTGATAATTTCATTACACAAACATCATTTATCATTTCATTACACAGATGTTATTGATCATATCATTACATAGATGTCATTGATCATTTCATTACATAGATGTCATTGATCATGCCATTACACAGATGTCATTGATCATACCATTACACAGATGTCATTGATCATTTCATTACATAGATGTAATTGATCATACCATTACACAGATGTCATTGATCATACCATTACACAGATGTCATTGATCATACCATTACACAGATGTCATTGATCATACCATTACACAGATGTCATTGATCATACCATTACACAGATGTCATTGATCATTTCATTACACAAACATCATTTATCATTTCATTACACAGATGTTATTGATCATATCATTACATAGATGTCATTGATCATTTCATTACATAGATGTAATTGATCATACCATTACACAGATGTCTTTGATCATACCATTACACAGATGTCATTGATCATTTCATTACATAGATGTAATTGATCATACCATTACACAGATGTCATTGATCATACCATTACACAGATGTCATTGATCATACCATTACACAGATGTCATTGATCATACCATTACACAGATGTCATTGATCATACCATTACACAGATGTCATTGATCATTTCATTACACAGATGTCATTGATCATACCATTACACAGATGTCATTGATCATTTCATTACATAGATGTAATTGATCATACCATTACACAGATGTCATTGATCATACCATTACACAGATGTCATTGATCATACCATTACACAGATGTCATTGATCATACCATTACACAGATGTCATTGATCATACCATTACACAGATGTCATTGATCATACCATTACACAGATGTCATTGATCATACCATTACACAGATGTCATTGATCATACCATTACACAGATGTCATTGATCATACCATTACACAGATGTCATTGATCATACCATTACACAGATGTCATTGATCATACCATTACACAGATGTCATTGATCATACCATTACACAGATGTCATTGATCATACCATTACACAGATGTCATTGATCATACCATTACACAGATGTCATTGATCATTTCATTACACAGATGTCATTGATCATACCATTACACAGACATCATTGATCATACCATTACACAGATGTCATTGATCATATCATTACACAGACATCATTGATCATACCATTACACAGATGTCATTGATCATACCATTACACAGATGTCATTGATCATACCATTACACAGATGTCATTGATCATACCATTACACAAACCTTCCAAAAAAGAAGGTCAGTTACATCAAAATAAGACAAGGATTAAACACAGTTGAAGATGGCGGTTATGTTTTAAAGGCCTCATTATTTCTGAGGTTTTAAATTGAATTTGCCTGCTCCATTACTGCTCCTCCCATTCCTTAATTTGACAACAGCTTGTCATGTCACGTCACATCATATCATATCATGTCAAATTATGTCATGCCATATCACGTGGCTTTACTTTTTAAAAACAGAGATTAAAATGTGACATCAAAAATTCTCATTATAAAGTGAGACCAAAAATTCTTTTCCATTTCTAATACAACTAATTATATTCCTTTTCATAACACCAATAAAATCAATTTCTTTTCTAATGCCCCCAAAGTCTAACATTTCAAATCATAGCTGTAGCCCCCACACTGGCTTATGGCATTGATAAAACCCTCTCCCTGTTTCAGCCCTAACCTTGACCCTTGATTGCCCACCATTACTGAAATAAAAATGTTACTGTAAAAATATCTTGCCCACGATTTCAAATAAGAAAACACATCACTGGCCAACTTTCAAAATTAAAATTTTTAAAAATTTATTTCAGCCGGAGAGATGACAGGGCGAGGTAAAAAAATATCAGAGACCAAAAGTCAACATCTGAAAACTGCTGAAAATAAACCCCAGGTTCCAGAAGACCCATGTCCCGATGATGAAATTTACATTAACTCACCCCAGAACAATGCGTCTGAACCCCAGACCAAGAAGGCAAAAAACGTCTCCAGACAAACTGGCTCAAAACCCGTCATAACCCAACAACAAAATTTAGATGTTGACAAAGAGTTGGAATCAAAGGAAGGTTTTTATAGCAGTCTCAACCTCGCGCAGAGAGACTCAGTGGATGTCTATGAACCACATGTGACCACTGTGACTGGACCTGAGCCAACTTCTGTCACACTAGAACCAATCAAAGAAACAAATATCGCGCTAGAAGTAACTCCGCTACCAATCAAAACTACGCTACCCATCAAACCAGGAACAAGTGATGATTTGAAACCAACCAACGTGCGTTTCGCCCAGAAGTACAGGAAACAGATCCTAGTTTTTGTTGGGATAGTGATCATGGCTTTCATGGCTAGTATTTTTGGTGGTCTGATTGTTGGGTCAGCCATGTCCAGCATGGTTGCAGACATATTGCAACAAAAGTGTGTAGGAGAGTCAACAACCACTGACACATCAACTATTGATACAAATACAACGATGTCGGAAACTACATCTGAGTCAACTGAGTCAACTTTGAGCTTATCATAAATGTATAAAATCTGCTGAAAAAATTCCTCTACAGCTATGGAGCAGTGGGTGGAAGACATTAAGGATTTTTATAAATAAACATGTTGATTGGACTCAATGGACATGTACTGCTTAAAACAGGGATGAAATAACTTCAATGAGAGTACTTTGTTAAAAGAAAAGAATGAACAAAGACGCTGAAGTCAAATTATTGAATGAGGACATTTTTAAACCCGGTGGAATTTTTTTGTAACATGTTTAAGATATTTGGTTTGAAAAGAGTGATCTGTTGATTTCTTGAGTCACATAAGAAACTCTTGCTTTCAATGCTGTAATAACATGGTTACTTTTTTTAACTTATTGAATGTGATATACTTTTAAATAATCAGATATTCAAGCACATCAAGTTTTGTATTGCTCTGTTCTATTTAGAAATGGAGATTTATTTCAAGGAAATGGTTTTTTCAATCATTTTTGTCAAGCTACTTAATTTTTCCCGGTAAAGTTGATTATTAAAAATGTAATCTATTCCCAAGAGGGTAAAAAATGAAGATTTTGAGCATCCTTTTATAAGAAGTAGTTTGAAACTTTTAAAGAAAAGATGAGACGTAGTTTGCAACTATTAAAGAAAGGATTGGAAGAGTTTTAATAAAATTAACTGGTCATTGTGTTTTAGATGTAATGTCAGTATAAATACATTTTAAGCTCACCATTTTGTTCCTTGGAAACACGTTGAGAAATTCTGTCCATGACGCCCAACTTGTCTGAAAGCAGGGTTATGTAATCATGCATGACTGCAAACTCCGGGGGTCGGTTTTTCATCATGTAGGAGGCAGACATACTGTGCAGGGAATCTGAGACCCGACTAAGGAATCCAGAGCCTTGTTTTTTGTGAGCTTGAAATTCCTATCACAGAAAAAATCAAAATCTACATTTACAGCAAAGGAAAAGATAACAGAAAAATAAATGTAGACTTTAAATTATTATTTGGGTACAAAAAAACAGAATAAAGTGTTATTTTCTAGGAAATATAGATTTAGATTAAATAGCGTAACTTCTGAACAAGGGAAGCCCCAGGCCTAAGAACATTTGATTATTTGTAATAGATTTGAGGAATAAATTGGATAAGAATAGAAAAAACCCAGGCCTAAGAACATTTGATTATTTGTAATAGATTTGAGGAATAAATTGGATAAGAATAGAAAAAAGACAATGTGAAAGATCCTGGTCAGGAAAATAACATGTTTAAATAACTAACAAAACAAAAGAATTATGGACAAATTACTCACCCAAGCTTTTGCCGTCAGAAAAATCTGGAAGCACTTGTCAAAAGACAAAACAGGGTGATCTGCTAAACGAGTGAGAAATTTTTGGAGAGCTGTCTGGCGTACTCTGAGAAATTCAGTACTGAAACGGTCCATTCTTTTAAGGCTGTGCTTCTCTGGGAGAGGCTGGACAAAACACAACAATCGACATCCTTGGTAATTTTGTTCGTAATTTTTACAAAGCTTAAATAATTCCAAAACTTCATTTCACAGCAAATTATTATTTTTTAAAAAAAATACTTAAACCACCATGCACCAATAATTTATCACTGTTTGAATTTAATTTGCTAATGTGAAGCAAGTCCTGTTAGCTTCAAATGATTTGAGAGACTTGTATTTTAATGCAGGTCCTCATGGAACAAATAGCACTCGTGTTCATTTTTGTTAACGAATATTACAGAAAATGTATCACTATCATGCAGTTATTTGAATATTTTTAAACTGTGTCCTTACATGTCATACAACTTTGTGGTACTAATAAAATGATTTGTCATGTACTGTTTATGCCCATGGCAAGTCAATGATATAATTTACTCTTTTTTTTTGCATTCAAAACAGAACTTTCTGGGGAATAAATATAGGAAGATCATGTCTATGAGCATCATATAGAGCTTTTTTTCCCCCTCAGCTGATCACATGCCTAAAGTTATCATAATGGTTTTGGTTAAAGTTAAGCCATGTAGAAGTCCTGTAAATGTTTCATCTTTTGTTAAGAAACATTAATGTTGAAAATGTTAAGTTAGTTGATAATGACTATTTGGGATATTTTACTCAGTTTATCAGAGAAAATATGACATGTCTTCTTCTTCTATATCTTAAGGGCCCACGATCAATGTATTGATCATTTTGGCTCCTATGCATGTAGATGGGATTTGCAATGTTTCTGTTACTGGTGTTGATGAGGAAATGAAAATGAAAAGCACTCTTGGCCATAGATGACAAAGCAGAAATTGAATTTTTACCAAAATTATCTCCGCAATGATTATGAATATTAATCAATATTTATGTTATTTTTTTCTTCACTTTACATTAAAAATATGGAGTTGTTTATGTGTTTCTCTGAACGTTTATTGGCACGTAATGAATGAAAATAAAAGTTTTTGTTTTGTAATATGCTGTAGTACACAATTACAAGCAATAGAAGCTTATATATATATTTTTTAAATTTTTCAATTAGGTTCTTTTTACAAAATCCTTGAAATCCTCCTATCTTAAGCTTATTGGAACTAATGGAACAAGGTATGTTTCAGGCTTTAAATGAAAAGGCAGGACAATCAAAGGGACATTTCAGACAGGACAATTAAAGGGATGTTTCAGACAGGACAATTAAAGGGACATTTTAGACAGGACAATCAAAGGGACATTTCAGACAGGACAATCAAAGGGACATTTCAGACAGGACAATCAAAGTGACATTTCAGACAGGACAATCAAAGGGACGTTTCATCTAGAAGCCTTCTTCAACTGATACTACAAAATAAGACTCAACAAAGAAACAGAAATGAATCCAAAAACATCCCTTTGATTATCCTCTCTTTTCATATCTAGCCTATACATACACTATTTCCTTCACATGTCTTGAACCTCATATATTACTATTTCAAGTCCACTACTAGGATTGCACTGATAGGCAATTGGCAAATTACCAATTAATGAGCTTTGCTACATTGGCAGTCAATGATTAATTTCCTTTCAATTATTTATTTTTTAAAATATATTGTAATTAATTTTAGGTTATTTAGATCAAAATTTCAATTTAATCACAATTATGGAGTGGTAATAAGGGGGATAACAGTCATGGAGCTGCTATCTGGGTTTTATATAGTCAGTCTAAATCAACTATGACCAACTTCATCATCATACATTCTAATTGTGAACTTGGTTGTGGGTGCGCAGATGGCTGATGAAACTGATTCTGGCCCGAAATGTTCTTGTGCAGTAAGTGCAGGGGATTGATGGGACATCTCCAGGTGCAGAGTTCACCCTGGCTCTTCTGGCATGTCTTTTGGGCTCTGTAGCCGCTGTTCTGTTGGCTTCATGCTGAATGAAGCCTTTCAATACAGAAGAACGCCACAACGCTTGATCCTTTGCCAATTCCTCCCATATGTCTGTGTCTATATCGAATGCTTTCGGTGAGGCTTTCAGGTTGTCTTTAAAGCGTTTCTTCTGTCCACCAGCTAACCGCCTTCTATGCTCGTGCTCATCATAGAATATTCTTTTGGGCAAGCAGTAGACATCTTTCCAACAAAGTTGGGACTGCATTAAAGTGTTAGAGATGCTGTTGGTTAGAGTACATCAGGATCTGAGCCCACCTCAGGATCTGAGCCCACCTCAGGATCTGAGCCCACATCAGGATCTGAGCCCACCTCAGGATCTGAGCCCACCTCAGGATCTGAGCCCACATCAGGATCTGAGCCCACCCCAGGAGCTGAGCCCACATCAGGATCTGAGCCCACCTCAGGATCTGAGCCCACACCAGGATCTGAGCCCACCTCAGGATCTGAGCCCACCTCAGGATCTGAGCCCACATCAGGATCTGAGCCCACCTCAGGATCTGAGCCCCCATCCTGCCATTTGATGTTTAGGATTTTACTGAGACTTGTCCTACAGGATCTGAGCCCACATCAGGATCTGAGCCCACCTCAGGATCTGAGCCCACCTCAGGATCTGAGCCCACATCAGGATCTGAGCCCACCTCAGGATCTGAGCCCACACCAGGATCTGAGCCCACCTCAGGATCCGAGCCCACCTCAGGATCTGAGCCCACATCAGGATCTGAGCCCACCTCAGGATCTGAGCCCCCATCCTGCCATTTGATGTTTAGGATTTTACTGAGACTTGTCCTATAATGTGGCTCAGCATTTTTCCATGACTTTGATAGACTATCCACATTTCACAGGATAAAAAAAGCCTAGGGAGCACAAATGCATTGTATACTTTCATTTTAGTTAAGTGCCGATACCTTGCCTGGTCCAGATATTCTTAGACAACTGACTTGGCTTGTACTGCATCTTGCAAAACCAAGCTTAACCTTGTCATTGATAGTCTCGCTTTGGACAGTGTGCTTGATTTCAGAAACACCCCATGTCCAGTTGGCTTCGACATTGTCATATTTAAAATAATGAAGACTCCATGTGTACTTCCTGAGCATCCACAAAAGATTTCTTGATGGGTTTTATGGAGTAAGAGTGATTAATTAATTTATAACTAAGGGAAGAAACACAGATGATTAAGCAAAATTCAACTCCCCTCCCTCCTGTTTATGAAACATTTGAACCATTCACATGGATTTGGAAAATATTCTTTGATGCAGACACTTGATTAGGTTACATCCTATCAAGCTTTTGAGGACTTCACAGCATTATATTTTAAATCTATGTTTATCCTGCACTTGGCGTGCAGAGAATTGTAATATTCAAACTTGGAAGGTTGCGTACATATACAAGGTGAGTAGGATGCACATTGAATTACTTAAGACGTTCACATACAGGTACACAGTTAGTAGAATAGATATTAATTAAACAGCTTATAATATGACGTACGGGTACAAGGTGAGTAGGATGTTTTTCCTCAAGCCTCTGGCGAATCCATAAGAAATCATTATAACGTCGGCGTACACTAAACTCTGTGCCGTCAAACTCTGGTCTTGATGTCTGTAATAAAATATGACCATTAATTAGTCAGTTTTAACCAAGGAAGCAGTTTACTAGTTAGTTACTTTTATTAATAATCTTACATTACAATTCAATACACTTTATTTCATTACCATATTTCAGAAACGTACTTTAATGGAAAAAAATAATTTCTAGAATATAAAGATATTAATGCAAAAAAGACCAAGAGTTTAAAATTAATTTATATTGTGACTATAACAGTTTTATGTTATAGACATTTATCCTTTCTAAAGCATGTTTTAAAAAAAAAATTGCCAATTTGTCATTGGGGGGGGGGGGGTTCATGGTTTTCACTAATAGATATAAATATGATCTTGCAATAGTTTTACAAGATAAATATTCTGACAGAATATACAAATGAGCACTTGAGTTTAGTTTAAGCAGGAGAAGAGATATTCTCTGACATTGTTCGGGTGTTCTGATACTGCTGTCCTGTTCAGGTTACGTTGTACAGTCACTCCAGCACTTTCACTTTAAAGACCTCAATCCACAGACGCGGCCAGGGTTGTCACTGCGTGTTTATTTTGAGCCATAGTGTTTAAGATGTGTGCCATGCTTTATATACTTGTGAACTAGATGGATTCTTGTTGCAGATTAAGATTGTCAATGGGATGTTGGACTTGCTGCTTTATATATTTGTGAACTAGATGGATTCTTGTGGTAGATTAAGATTATCAATGGGATGTTGGACTTGTTTAGTGTCTAATAGTAAACAAATCAAACCTTAGAAGGAGAAAATTAAAAACTTTTTAAAAATTAAAAAAAAATAAATCAGATTTGATTCCCGAAATAAAAATATAAATTTCAAACCTTTGTGGTAACTCGAAATGTTATATACGCTTCAAGGGTACTTGTGTGTTTTTCTGGATCATCAACTATAATAAACAAATCTCTCGTCTCCCCATCATAATCATCATCAAGGCGGAAGTTTGCAATAAGGCTGGAGCTGCGAGATACAGAACCTTCTTCTGACTTGGCCGATGCTTCCAGATCAAGACTTTCCATCTGCATGTTTATTGGTGACAAAAATATTCAAATTTTTTATTATATAAAAAGACTTGCAAGGCATTTTAAAGCATCAATTTTTAATCAATTTAATTAGCAACAGTCAGATGAAACAATAATTAAAATAAAATTTCTTAATATGTCTTTCTTATTAAATCTTCCTTTGCATTACATATCGATTTATACATGTGACAATTTTCATTGAGCTAGGACATGTCGGGCATTATTTATGTTCATCTAAGTAACCTGCATCACCATAAGGTCACCCTGCCCCATTTTAGGATACATTCAATTATTACCACTATTTACATCAAAATTTTTGATAACTTGTTTTTAAGAATGAACTTAGAAGTAATTTAAACAAAAAAATAATATTTTTATTTGAGGTTAAAAAAAACGGTAGAGTCCATATTATAAATTATCATAAATTGCTGAGTGCAAAACGTCATCATGGACGGCCATTCACAGTCACTAGCTGCTATAGTATTATTCTTATCGTTTCATTTATAAAAATTGCAATGTGCAAAACTATTAAATCATTGGTCAGAGAAAGCTTTAATTAATTAGTCATCAGTATTTTAGTATCAAGGGGATGCATTACCTTATATAGACTATATAGTATATATCGGTATAATGGACGCCATAGACTTGGTAAACAGAAAAGCCATATAATAATATATATTATATTAAACTTAATGATATACATAGTGCATAGTTAGATAAGTTACAAGTTATTTATAATTGCTTAGTGTTATCAAATAAAGTTACTTTTTTATACACCTTTAATTCGGAAAATTAAAGTAGTATAAAATTATCACTAAAATGAGAGTTATAGCTTGGGACGCAAACAGCATAATTGGGTCACAGAATGTAGAGATGCGTTCCATGTTAAAAACGGACAAACAAAGTCGTACTTTGAAAATTCATAACTCAGAAACTAATAAAGATAGGGCTGCGGCTATTCAGACCCAGGTATCAGAAGTGAGAGGTTGGGTTTATTAAAAAAATATTTAAAATATTATTGTAGGGTTTGTAAGACAAAATTTGGTATCAAATGAAAGAATAGCGGCAAATCGGACCCAGGACCCTTTAGACTAAATGTTATTCGGATTTCATTTGTAGCAGTGGTAGTTTATTTTAGTTAAACTGACAACATAGGTTTACAAACATATAGTCTATTATAGTCAATTCAATTATCTTTCAATTGATACCAAATTTTGTCTTACAAACCCTACAGTAGTATTTTTAATATTTTTTAAATCCCAACCTCTCACTTCTGAGTGATATCCGGGTCCGAATAGCCACTTCGTAAAGATGATTTTAGCCAGTTGATTTTGGTTTCATTGTTTAAAATTTAAAGTTTGCTCTATTATAATTATACTGCACTACTTTGATAATTTTCTTAATTTTTAAATTTTTTGTACTACTTTGATATAATTTTCTTAATTTTTAAATTTGTTTATACCAAAGTAGCTAGTGTGGGTGTAATTTACACTTTATATCATCTCTTCTTGAGAACTGAGGCAAGGCAGTTTTTTGTTTTGATACTTATTCTTTGAGAGGATTGTCTTTGACATTATCATTGATGACAAATCAGACTTTTTTGTTTGGTTAGTAAATGTCTATTCATCTAATGTCTAAAGTTCTCAATAATGGTTTAGCCTTAGCCACTTAGTTATGCTATGCTAGAGGTGGTGACTTTTTTAAAAAATTTAAAGGGTAGGGGTGGCTTTTTTTTTTTTCCTGGGCATCTGGGTCTCCCCTTTACCTAAAAAAAAAAATAAATTGAAAATTCCCTTACAATAGAACATAACACATTTTAAAGGACTCAAATTTACACACCCCATCATCATCGCTGTCTTTATCAAGACCCGTAAGCAGAGGATCCTTAAATTTCATCTTTTCATCATCCTTCAGATCGCCTAAATATCCTCCAGCTGGGGCAGCCATTGTTGTTGAATGGAGATGGTTATATATATGTTGTCGTGCTTTGTGTTTTGATGTATTGTTGGCTTCTTTTTAAGCATTGTTCAGTTAGGATTATATGACCAAAAATCACTAATTTAACCCTCAGTAAAGATTTAAACTGCACTTTTTAAATTCCTTGTTATAAATTTTGGGATTTTAAAAAAGTTAATATGTATATACTATAGTTTAATTAAATTTATATGTTAGTCATTATGTGGTCTATGCCGTATCGATAGTCTTTCTATGATTAAAGAGCGAATGAGTAGGCCCTATTTTCCAATAAATATTTTGCTATGTTTAGCAGTAGATGTTTACACTGTACTGTTTAGGTTTATCATAATAGTAGGCCTCGGCTAAGTACTTAGTCTAATTATCTAAGCTTAGACATATATATAAAACTCAAATACTAGGTAAATACGTAATTACTTATTAGGCCGTGGTATCTATTTTTGGACTAGGCCATCTCGACTAACGACGTCGACTACTGTCACTGAGTCTATGACTACTGGCTACCACTATCCTTCTTCTATATAATATATATATATATTTATATATATATATATATATATATATATTAAATTAAGGGCCTACGATCAATGACGTATTGACCATTCTGAATCCTATGTATGTACAGGGATTTGCAATGTTTCTGTGCCTGTCTGTGTGGAGGATATTTCACTGGTTGCAGTAGGGTTTGGAAGGATTGAGGCAAGAGACAAACACATGCGTCAAAAGACTCATGTGTTGTCACCTCAACTGCTCCTTTTGGAAACATGTTCCAGTCCTTGGCCTTGATTGTCTTTGGCAGGAATGTGCAGCTCCTGTACAGTGCTCTTGCTGTTATAAGCTGGAACTGCCTGTCATGGCCTCGTCACTGTCTAGGGGTGAGAGGAACGAGTTTCTGTTTAATGCTGGAGCAGTGAACCAGCTCATTATTTATCTTGAACATCATGGAGAGCTTGGATAATCGTCTTCTTTCCTCCAATGGTGACCAGCCCAGTGTTTCCAGCATGCTGCCAACACTAGAGGTGTTCCTGTAGTGGTTCAGAATAAAGTGTGCTGCCCATCGTTAGACCACCTCCATTGCCTCCAACCTGTCAATGCTTTTCTGGGTAAATGTGTCCCAGACTGAAGATGCGTAATCTAAAAGCAGCCAGACAAAGGCTTTAAAGGCTCTTCCTTTCACACTTGAGTTGGCGATCTTCAGATTTCGCCTTAAGAACCCTAGGGTCTTGTTTGCCTGGTTGCACACGTTGATATCCTCATACTATTTATACAGATAAACCAGTGTATGATGAAAATAATTGATGGTTATTTGAACTGGCCTGTTAAGTTTAGCCTATTAATATTTCAGATTATGACACCGAAACTTAAAAATATATTGTATTAATACAATTTAGCTAAGCCAACTCTAATTATTTAATTTATATTCATAGTTATTAGTTTAGTACTAATAAGTAGGCGTAAAAGTGAAAAGTGATTTCATGTGTAATTTGTATTACATGATGTAATATTCATATAATAAATAATTACTAAATTCTATTAGACTAATTAAGCAGTCTTATCTTTTTTGTTAAAAAAAGAAAAAAGATGCTGATACTTCTTCTATATATATAGAGGGTCCACGATCAATTTATTGATCATCCTGGCTCCTATGCATGTAGAAGGTATTTGCAATGTTTCTGTGCCTGGTGTTGATGAGGATATTTCACTAGTTGCAAGGTTTACTTACTGAGGGTATCATGCACTGGGGGTTGGAAGGTCTGAGGCAATAGACGCAAATGTGTCAAGTGTTGTCGTTTCAAATGTTCCTTTTGGAAGCTTGTTCCAGTCACTGATTGATTGTCTTTGGCAGGAATGAACAGTTCCTATGCTGGCTTCTCGCTGGTATGAGCTGGAACTGCCTGTCATGGCCTTGTCGCTGTCTGGCGGAGAGGGACGTGTTTCTATTTAAAGCTGGAGCAGTGGACCAGCCCATTATTTATCTTGTAAATCATGGAGAGCCTCGATAGTCATCGTTGTTCCTCCAATAGTGACCAGCCCAGTGTTTCCAGCATGCTGCCAACACTAGAGGTATTCCTGTAGCGGTTCAGGACAAAGCGTGCTGCCCGTCGCTGGACTGCTTCCAACCTGTCGATGCTCTTCTGGGTAAATGGGTCCCAGACTGAAGATGCATAAGATAAAAGGGGCAGGACTAATCATCATCTTGTAAATCTTTTAGGGGTCTTAAATGATGATGTCAAGCATTGGGGATAGGAGGTCACGGGTTTATGACAAACTATAGGCCTACTATTATGAGGGTTTCTAAATTCCTTGGCACATTTGTGACGATGGAGGTGGGTGGAGGGTCTAAAATCTGCCAAAATTGCATGATGTCATTTATGGATGGCTGCTTTATTTTAACAAAATATATTTTTTTCTCATAGGTCCAGTAGTCAGACCAGTCATTTGTAGATTGGCCTTGGTGATTCAAGTGCGTGTGGATCAAACATAAAATTGTCAAAAGTTTCTTGGATCATCCGTTGTAAAAGGTGCCGGTATGCCATTCACCTGGTTCTAAGACAAAAAAAGCACTGCTAAATAATGATTACTAACTTTACAGTAAAAATACTTAATAAAAAATTATGAAGTGGCTATTTGCACCCAGGTACCAGAAGTGAGAGGTTGAGATTAAAAAACTATTTAAAATATTATTGTTAGGTTTATAAGACAAAATGAGGTATCAAATGAAAGATAATTGAATGGACTATATATTTGTAAACTTACTTCTTCAGTTTAACTAAAATAAACAACCACAAATGAAATCCGAATAGCATTGGTCAAATGCGACCCAGGTGCGAATGGCGGCGCTGCGTTCCATTTTGTCTAAATGCTATTTGGATTTGGACTATGAAGTAATCTCATGGGCCAAGTTTTTTGCCCACAAGCATCATACTCATTGTCATCAAATTTAATGATCTTTCAGCATCTGTACCTAGCTTCATGGATGACTGACTTGAGCTGGAGTCCATGTCAGGAATATATATATAGACATGAAAAGCTTACTTGGTCTCTTAGGGTAGTAATGAAGTTACATCCCAGCCTAGACTTGACAAATTATTTTATGTCATGGAAAAAAACAACAACCCAGAAATAGAAAATTTAAAAATTTAAGAAAATCAGTTCCAATAAAGTGAGTTTAAAAATTGCTAAGATTTGAGCCAGAGAGTGACATTTAGGAGCCATTCATATATTGACGTAACATAATTTTGGCCAAATTTGGATCCTCCCCTCTATTATCACACATTTATCACAACATTTAGACATCACCTACTACATGGTTGCAAATTTGTGACACCCCCCTCCCCGATTAATGTGTGATGTCATTTATGGATGGCCCCTTTGACAAATAATTTAAATTTTTATAAAGTCCAACTGACTTCTTATATATTTTTCTTTCAGGTGCTGTAAAACATCTGTTCAAAACCGTATTTAATAAATTCTACATACAATGTCTTTGACACATGTACCGCCAACAGCTGGAGTGAATCAAGGTATCTTTAGGAGCAGAAGTTAATTATTTAAGACTTGGTTCAAGTATCGGAAATTCACCAATATCTACTCTTGATTAAATATTCATACATTTTATCATGATTAAAGCTTAAGCTGAACCAGGTTACATGATACCTACAACTTTTTGAAATGGGAATAATAGAAATAATATGTCACGAAATAGAAAACCAACCACCCTAACCATGACAAATGGGAGACCCAGAGCAAATGTGAGACCCAGAGCAAATGTGAGACCCAGAGCAAATGTGAGACCCAGAGCAAATGGGAGACCCAGAGCAAATGGGAGACCCAGAGCAAATGGGAGACCCAGAGCAAATGGGAGACCCAGAGCAAATGGGAGACCCAGAGCAAATGGGAGACCCAGAGCAAATGGGAGACCCAGAGCAAATGCTTACTCCAGTGCTCCATATAAAATGGTTTCACCTAATTTTCAAACAAAAATATTGACGTTTTTTCAAGATTTTTTTTATATCCGTATTTTGACTTCTAAATTGCTATGTGTCCTTTTCCTTTTTGTCTCATATAGTTTATTTTCCAATTCTTTGCAATGGCTGCCATGGGTAGAACGCAAGTAATCAAATGTGTTCAGATGGGTTATTATGGTAAATGGTTTAGCAACATTTTTGGAGAGAGGCCTACATGGAATTCTTCATCATTGGTATCTTTTGTAATATTAGGAATTAATGTAAGCTCATTCTGTACCACTATGTCACCAGTAGCCTATTTATTACATCATCAGTTGGGCACTTAAATACGACATTGAATTGGCTACTTGATACGTCATTGAATTGCATTTGATATATGCTTTCGTTATTAACCACATGAATAAAATGATTTGCCGAAATATTTTGTAACTTTTCCTATGTTTTTTTTATAGAACGTCAGAACAGAAAGATAATTGAACACCTTCATGAACAAAAGAAACGATTACAACACGGCCATCCTGTTAGGTAGGTTATATATGATGATATTTTTACAATGTTTTCATAATCAAAATTTTATCAGTTCTGCTGAGAGTCCATGCTAACACTTGGTGGAAGGATCAGCTAGTCAAAATGCAAGTGTCAAAATATTTTGAAAATGAAAAAATATTACACTTTAACGTAAATAATACCTTCTAAAATGTAAAGTTAATAATAAACGGATAATTGACTGGAAAATAAAGTTGACTTCTTCTGTAGCATTCATCAGTCTGATGTAAGTTGATTTATTCAATCTCTAGACATATTATCATCCCTTCCTGTTGACATGCTTATAAAGACTTGGTAGTGGTACTTAATTATTTTTCAATTTGAACGTTAACATTTTGTCTATGCTTTTAAAGCCAATCGAAGGTGCATTAATTTTTTTTGGCTCTAGGTTATCTAGTTTAAAAAGTGTTGAACTAAATATGCCAAATCTGGATTTACAAAGCAGTTTGTTTATGTGTAGCTGTGATTATTCATATTTATGAATTTAGAGTCTACTATAAGTATATGGTCTAAAATAGTGGACTCTAGTTTATATTATTGTGTCAGTGGTTTTTAGAGTGTGATGGACCCAGGCAGACAGTAAAAGGCTCAGTAAGTTTAAGGGAGACACTGGGATAATATAAAGGGGTACTGATGATTATATCTGAAATATGTACAAAAAAAAAATATATAAAAAATTCCATTCATTACTAATTTGTTTCCATGCTCTCTATTTCAACACCCAGTTGCTTCCATGTTCTCCATTTCAACACTCAGTTGCTTCCATAAAATTTCCAGTTGGACATTTTAAATGTTAAGATACCATAACTTTGTGCGCAAATAGAATATAAATGAATTGTTTTGATTTCTGATCAATAGTTATATGGGAAAACAACTGTCTGAAAGAGACTAGTGTGAGAATGGGTTATTACCAGATTGTCATTATAAAAGGGATAAATGTTTAAATGAGATGAAATCAGGGATTATGATGAATAGAGTAATCTAAAACTACCATGATGTAGTTGTCATTACCATGGTCTAGGTGTAAATTACATGGTCTAGATATAACTACCTTGGTCCAGGTGAGAGAGGATGTGTACTATAAATCAAATAGGTAAAATACCTAAACAGATTCACCCAGTTCCAGACAATCCAGGTAACACACTAAAAGAATTATGCTATTCCATTTATTTTAATTTTTTCAGCAGTGTGTCCAGTTCCATGAGTGTGACTCCTCCTGGCCCAATTCTCAACACACCACCAGCCATTGTGCCCGGGGTGAGTTGTTATACTTCTGATTTTTTTGTCATCTTATATTTTAGCATACATTGTAGCTTTTTCATGTTATAATATTTTGAACATTCCATTTGCTCATATTGAAATAAAATATGTAATGGGCACCAAGGGTGATCCCAGCACATTGAACATTCTTAAATTGGAAACTTTCTGTAACGATTTTTCATTTCAATAATATACCCATAAATACTGTTATATTTGATATCAGTGTTTAATATCTTTGTTAAAATCATGTGGCATGTGAATCGTGTTTTATGAAGAGCCATCCATAAATGGCATTCACTATTTTGGCAGAGAATTTTACCCCCCCCCCCCTTTTTCCCTTTCCAGATAGACCAAATTTGTAACATCAACTACACACTTTTATCACACATTGTCACAATGGTTATAATTTATCTTTCTGAAAAGCTTTCAGCAGCTGAATATGCAAGCATAAGTAATCCCCAGCAAAGGGCTGCTCTACAGGTCAGTGGTTTTCTCGTCTTGTTTATTTAAGTAAGTAAAAGAAGGTGAGATTGATGAAAAAATAAAATACCTCAGTTCAGTAACATAAACATAAAGTTTTGAAAAGTTGAAATTTCAGTTCTTAAAATTATTTTTAAAATTTATAGAAAATTCGTTAAATCTGGCTCTGTGCTTTTAAAAGCCTATGATATTATTATGAAACAATATTAATATCTAATGGCCTATATCTACATATCGGTTTGGACAACCTTTGACTTAGAGTTTTAGACTATTTAATACCATCTGGCAGTTCTCAATTATTTTTAAAACTCAGGCAAAAACTTGTAATCTTGAAACTTTCCAATAAAAGGAGATTAAAGATGATTGGTATAAATTTTGTTATAGTTTAAATATATAAATAGTATTATTAGTAGTCCAGCCTTTATATTAATAATATATTTTTAACCGATTGGTAATCATATGTGTTTCTCATTTACAGCATGCGCATGCAAACTCAGTGGGATATTTTATTACACAGGATTCTTCTTTTGGAAACCTGATACTTCCAGTCTTGCCTCGTATGACAGATCCTAAAGCTGAAATCAAGTAAATGTATGACATTGATTAACTCGTGTGTTACCTCATGTGAACCATTATAAAATAAGCTGATGTTAAGCGGCTGTATGACTTTGATTGACTGCGTTGTTACATGGTTGGACAGATTTTTAAGCTGATGCAAGTGACTGTATGACTTTGATTGACCTGCTGTGTTACATGGTTGGACAGATTTTTAAGCTGACGTTAGTGGCTGTATGACATTGAATGACTACTGTAATTTTATATTTGTAACATTACATCTTAAAGGAGCATATATTTCTTGTTCATTTTTTAACATGTCAATAAAGTGATTAATTTCATCTTTGAATTATTAAATTATATAAACTCATAATTTTTTTAAAGAATGGAATGGTAAAAATAAAACTGCTGAGGTTATTTTTAACAATAATAAAGCTATTTACATGTAAACAAAAAAAAAACAAAAACTAGTCATCAACAGTTAAAAATAGCAATTTAATCAGTCTAACATTAAAGATGAACATTTTATTAATAAATCTGAGCAGTTGTATTAACAAATTAATGGTATAATTCTTATATACATGACAGACAGTTAACAACTCATTAAAAGTTATGTTCTAATGAATTTGTATAAGTATAGGTTGATTGGTTTGTACATCAAAAAATCAAATACAGAGCAGTGTATGAATTAATTTGTTTGTATGTCAAAAATTCATGTCCAGAGAATTGAATAAGTAGTCAGATAGGGAGTACATTAAACCTCTTGAGATGAATTTAATGAAAAATAAACTAATTACTTTAAAAATATAAAACTAAAAATATATTCTTGTAGCGAATTGAATGAGCTCGTACGATCTTTATAAATCAAACTGAGATATCAACATTTATGCGAATAAGATATCCTGATTTGCATAATTTATGTATGCAATTTTTTTTTTTTACTCTCAGGATAAACATATATTACTTGCAGAATTTTTAAGCCTAAATAAGTCCTAAAAAACATTTGAATGAGATTCAATGTGAAAAACTTCATAAAAAATTCCAGTGGAAGTGCTAACGCCTTTTTGCATATTTCAAGGTCACATATTTTTTTAACATTGATATGGGTCACCAGGTACAAAAAATTGCTATAAAATGACAAAAAACCATGAACTATCAATGGAAGCCGCCATTAAAATGGTGAGATGTGCAAAAAGTGCGAGAATAAATCTTGTCCCTTCTGCCAACTCTCCATACAGCAAATCCTTTGGAATACGACCTTCCTTCATTCTCCATACATGGCCTAATCAGCAAAGGCACCTCTTTCTAAGAGCGGATTATATGCTACACATTTTTTGCATTTCCAAGACCTACGTGTTAGGCACCTTGTCCTGCCATCGATGCATAAAATGTGAAGCATTATTTGTAACTAACCCAAAAAAGATGACACATACAGACAGGGCCGGCCTTAGGCCACTGCAACCTATGTGGCCGCAGTGGGCCCCGCACTTTCATAGGCCCAGCGCTAACTCTAGGTGTAAATTATGAAATTAAACCATTATAACTTATGATCATGTCTAGGTCAGCGTGTTTATTCTGTTTTTATGTTTTTACAGTGTTTTTCAATCTACTACGTCGTTTTTTCAATTTATTACGACAAGTAAATAAAATTTTAAAAAATTGTAGCTGCTCGGGTGCTTTATCTCTAAACTCCCGTAACTGTGGCATCTGGTGAAAGAAGCTTCTTGCACCTCACACTAATCAAGAATTACTTGAGGTCAACAATTCACGAAGATAGATTGAACAATTTGGCAATCTTGCTATTGAGCGTGATCTATGTAGGAAACAGAATTTTGATGATATACTATATGACTTCGCTACACGCAAGGCTTGTAAAGTAAAGTTAATTTGATCGTGATTTTGTACTTAGTAAAGAATGAATAAAATGCAAAGACAAATCTATTTTCTAATACAAAATCTTAATTTTCACTTATTATCCGCAATTGTTAGGGCCGGCCCTGCATACAGATTCAAGTTCACTTCATGGTGTAAGCCACAAGATCTTCTTAGGACTGCGAAATGTTCCAGGAGTGTTGGAAATTTTCCTGTAGTGTTGGAAATGTTCCAAAAATTAAGAATATCTTTCATATATGCCGTGTAACAGCAGGCAAAACAAACCTTTATACATGCATATTTATCAAGCATGTATACAAATAAATACTGTAAGAATGGGCAACAAATGACTGTACATATCAATGAAAATAAATAACATCTAAATTGAATGTACAAAATTGTGTAAAGCTGAGGAATGGATGGAATTTAAAGAAATATAGGGACATATTTACTAAACTGATCTTAAACATAATAATTTGTCTATAAGTAAATATTTTCAATAGTTACAGGTGTATATGAAGTTTAAAGTGTTAATTTATTATTTGTCACAGAACTACAATCATTATTTTTATTAAAATTTTCATTAAAAAAAAGCATCTTCTTTTTAAAAAACCCAACAGAATAATACATAAACTTTTTCCAAAAGCTTGAGCCTCTTTAATTTTAAGGCACCTATTTAAATTAATTTAATAAGACTTATATTTCAACAATTTACGTTACCGGTAATGGGTTAATTTTCCCCTCTTTTCGCCAACTAATATACCAGTACGTGGTGGTAGTTTAATCAAATATATTTTGCATTTAGAAAATAATGAAAACAGTTTAAGCTCAGTCTTAATGTCAAAATAATGGTTTATAAAACTTTGCTAGTCAAGCTTTAATTAGTCTTTTCATATATTAGATAACCGTATCAAATACATCTTGATAATAAAGTTTTCTTAATAACTTTTTCGGCAACAAAATTATACAAAAGTAAGAATGGAAAATGCATCAATGAAATGATAAAGATTTCATAAATATTTTGTGATTAAGTTTTAATGATTTAAACTATAGTAATCTTTCTTTGCTTAAACACACTTTGAATTTCACAAAAATTATAAAATTTTTGAAACTATACATCATTATTATAAAGTATTATACAATCAAATCTGAATGTGGAGAATTTCAAAATAGGAATTACCACAATAACAAAATGCTTAGATTTGCACATTAAAAAAAATTGATACCACATCTCAGAGCAATCATTTTTAAAATTGATTACAAAAGACTTACATTATCTTTATGCTAAGTGACAAAAATAATTCTACAATAAATGTGGATAAGTGGTGTATAAATATATCATTTTCTGAGACAGTGTCTTCAAAATTATATTTGTGATATAAGAAAAGGGAAATGTAAAGTTCATAACCAAATGTATGTTGCAGTATTCTTCAAAAGATGTATTTTTTAAATTATCATTTGGAACAACTGTTAATCATACTGAGATGATGTTGCAGAATACTTTAAAAAAAAAAAAAAAAGTAGATATGGTGAAAGATAATGCAAACAAACAAAAATGGCTGGCCAACAGATGTTTCTCCGACTTGGAGTCTTCAGCTAACAGTTTGTAAAGTTGCCATCTGTATCCTGCAAGAGTGAAATTTAAGTTTAGACTGTAAATACAACAGTATATATTTTAAAAGTATACAGATGTTTTTGAAAAAAAAAAAAAAAAAAACAATTTTGAACTAAGCTTTGAAACAAACTGCAATAGTGCACAATGAAACACTCAAATAGGCTCGACAAGGAGAAAAATGTAAAGTTGCCATCTGTATCCTGCAAGAGTGAAATTTAAGTTTAAACTGTAAATAAAAAAGTATATATTTTAAAAGTATACAGATGTTTTTGAAAAAAAAAAAAAAAAAAAACAATTTTGAACTAAGCTTTGAAACAAACTGCAATAGTGCACAATGAAACACTCAAATAGGCTCGACAAGGAGAAAACTTTGTAGATTTAATTTTAATTTCAAATTTTAGGAAGTAATTTTAATTTTAGAGAAAAAAAAAACAATCAAGAAAGATACAAAATTGATTTAATTATTTTAAAATGCCCCCAGCAAGATAATAGAGTCAAACAAAAAGTACTATTTTCAAAGCAAGTATGAGTGTTCTTTGTACAGCTGCTGAGAAAAAAATGGCATTAATAAGAAGATCAAAATAAATGTTTAGACTGACACAATCAAGGTTACAACTAAAAATATTTGTCAAACTAGCGTTAAATGTTTGTGAAATCACAAAAACTAAATTAAATTAAAAAATAATATGAGGCCCAAAAGTTAGTTATTTATGTAATCACTGTTAAAAGCAAGTTTAACTTTACATAAAAGCAGATAAGCGATAATCCACTAATATTCATGCACAAACATTTTAAGATATTAGTGACAAAAAAATAATACAATTTAAAAAAATCAAAATCTAAACTCTCTACATTCAATTGAAATGTTAAACTTAATAAAAGGGAAACTTTTTTTTTTACCTTAAAAATCTTTATAGTGCTGTATGTGTTATAGGCTTATTCTAAAGCTGTTTATCGAACTAGAGATGGAAGCTAAAACAAAAATTATTTCACCATAGAATCCACTGATCCATATCAAAATATGTGAACCAAACTTTAAAAAAAATTTTTTTGTTTAAGTTAGTTAATTCAAATAATTCCCGCCTTACTGTTGCAGACAGTTGGGCTGACTCAGGTCTTGGTGATAGGACAACATCAAATACATGAGTTTCCATTGTGTTGGAGGGATTTGGGAAGAATGCCGGAGAATATGGAGAGACCTCAAGTAACGTGTGACCTGAGAGGAAAAAAAAAATCTTGCAAACAAATTGATGTGAAGATAAAAAAAAAAAAAAAATTATTAATTTGATGGGCTGACTCAGGTCTTGGTGATAGGACAACATCAAATACATGAGTTTCCATTGTGTTGGAGGGATTTGGGAAGAAAGCCGGAGAATATGGAGAGACCTCAAGTAACGTGTGACCTGAGAGGAAAAAAAAAATCTTGCAAACAAATTGATGTGAAGATAAAAAAAAAAAAAAAATTATTAATTTGATATGAACAATTTCC
The DNA here is from genome assembly GCA_964033795.1 of Lymnaea stagnalis. Taxonomy (NCBI): domain Eukaryota; kingdom Metazoa; phylum Mollusca; class Gastropoda; family Lymnaeidae; genus Lymnaea; species Lymnaea stagnalis. Next base: position 58,333 of record CAXITT010001408.1, read on the forward strand.
TCAATATGTGATGTTGTTTGACCTATAGACATCTCAAACTTACTGTTTAATTATGTCTGGACTATGGATGTCTCATACTCACTGTGTAATGATGTCTGGGCTGTAGAGTTTTCATCAAATGTGTCTATATCAAGATTTGGTGTTTTTGACCTTGGCTTCCTTTTCTTTTTCTTTAATTTTGTTAATGGTGTATGTTCACTGAAATATTTAATTTTGTTAAAAACAATATTATTTTATTCCTTTATCAAATATATTATCCTACAAAATAATAACTAAATACAGTTAAATGTTGATTTTAAAAAATCTAATGACCTTGAGAACTTCATGCATACTCAAAAAAATATTTCTATTTAAGTTATAACTTTTTAAAAATTAAGTTTGGTGAAACATCAATTTACCATCACTTTAAACATTTCATCACTTTAAAAATTTCAGAAGTTTATCAGTCTAAGTTCACTGATATGATAATTCTAGAGGCTTCACATTTTTGTTTGATATATAAATAATATTTAATTGTTGGTAATGATTGGTTCATATTTTTACTTGTTCAAGTTTCATTTCATTTTAAAATAAAACTGATTAGATATTGACTGACCTTGGCTGATGGCTGTTAAATAAATTATCTTCAATCCCCTGTTGAAATGCAGCATCTGTAAAATCTGGTCAAAGTTTAAAGAACAATAGTTAAATTAATACACTTTTAATAGCAGTTCACTTGTAAAATAGCTTTTGATTCAATGCAGTTATTTTATTTATTTATTTTTAAATGGTCCTTGGAAACAATATTAATAATAAAATAACTTAAGAAGTTGTTTTAGAAATTAAATAATTTTCCTTATTAATAGGTTCTATTGTAGCCTAAAGCCAGCTCACATGGTATTCAAAAATTTCAATTGTTTATATTATGTATATAAGTTTTCTTTCACCTTTTCCACCGAAAAGCTGGACATTAATTTTTAATGCTTCCTGAGGCCAATAACACAAACCCCACCTTATCCTATTGATATGCCAATGGTATCAAACTGATTCAAATGGTATATTAGATTTCTGTGTGTTTACCTTGACTCTGATTTATAGCAACCTCCTTCTTTGGACTTCCTTTATTCAGGAGTTGTCTCAACATAGATTTGACTGTGCTGACATCTGCTTGGATTTTCACTGCAATGTCATGCTGTTGGGTTTTCAAAGACTCAAAAGATTCTTGAATTTTATCCACTTTAGACTCAAAATGATCAACAGTTACAAGAGATCTTCTTGTTCCTTTCCCACTACTGTCGGTGTTGTCTTCATCCTTGTTATTGAATAGACAAAGAAGACATTATTCAGTCTTTACTCCATAATGATTTTACTCTATCACTGTAAAAAAATTTCCTAATGTTTTTCTTCAAATAAACTCTTGTCAAAATTACACGAATGAGGCTATGGTGAATATTAGAACTGCTCTATTTTAAATGCTAAATATAAAACAAAAACAATTTAATATCATAATATCTTATAGTTACTAATAACCTACTGTTAATGAGGATCTTGGATCTCCAAATTGCAATTTAAACATTTCTTGTAGATTATCCATGTCTTCCTGAAATCAGAGAAAAGCAGACAATTTTGAGTCCTGAACATATATGAACATTGAAATGAAACAAAAGGAACTGCTAAAAATAATTTCTATAGACTTGATGTGTTAATGATATTTTTTGATAATTATTAAACTTTAAAATTAAGTGTGTCTTTTCAGAATTGAAATAAAATAGCAGTTAAACACCATTTAAATCAAGTTGGCATTGTGATAATTTTTAGTTAAATTTTAATTTTTTTTTTCAGCATAAATCTGTTGAACCCAAAAAGAGTTTATTTTACTCTACCTAAGGAACTCTATATGTGTTAATAAAACATTACTTTACCTGAATGACTGGATTTGACTTATTTTAGTAATTAACTTTACTTTGCAAAATGTTGGCCAAAACAATACATTGCATAAACTTTCATTCAAAGATTTTTTTAGCAAATCTCAATTAAAAATAAATTTAGACAACTCTGTGGGAGACATAAAATAAGCCTCTATTTGACATCTATATTTTTCTCCATAAAGAGGTCATAAATAGGTTTTAACACTAAAAATGAAAAATTCATTGTAAAATAAATTTTAAATATTAAACAATTTTTGATATGCTGGAAATGAATTATAATTCACATCTCCCAAAATATTTTACATCTTGAAATGACATTTCACAGCAACATACCTAAACAAAGATGATAACAACAATAAATCTTGTATTTAATAAATCTCAATTTAAAAGTTTAAACAATTAAAATTAAGCTTTATTTTTAAATATGTCTTATCTTATTTAAGACATTAGACTAATTACATTTTAAAAATAAATAAAAGATTTAGTTATTGCACATAACAAAGTTTTTGGTGCAAATTTTGTTTCTGCAGTAATTCTTGTTAGACCTACATCACACACACACACATAGAAAATGTATTAAGAATTGATTGTTTATTAGTAAGCTATTCAATATACAATTCATAATTTACAACAAATAAAGCTTATGTCAGATGCCAAATTAAAATATGAACAACACATGCAAAAAATTATATGTTCCAAATTTGAAATAAATGTATTACTTTGTATAAAATTTAAAATATTTTATATTTAAGTAAGTAGGCAACTGGTTTATCATTACCAAAGAAAATGTCTTTGTATAAATTTAAATAATAAATATTTTATCTTAAAGTAAGTGTTCCAATGGTTTGTCATTACCAAAGAAAATGTCTTTGCATACAATTTAAATTTGAAATATTTTTCTTAAAGTAAGTGTTCCAATGGTTTGTCATTACCCAAGAACATGTCTTTGCATACAATTTAAATATGAAATATGTTATCTTAAAGTAAGTGTGCCAATGGTTTGTCATTACCAAAGAAAATGTCTTTGTATACAATTTAAATTTGAAATATTTTATATTTAAGTAAGTAGGCCAAATGGTTTGTCATTACCAAAGAAAATGTCTTCACAGTTTGCCAAGTTCTGGTAGTTATGAGAAAAATATAAATTATCCATCAGATCTAACGTCCATGATTGATATTAAACAGCAAAGACTGAAGCTATTGTTTCTTTCCTATCTGAAACTTGCAATTATTTATTCCCAACTAAATTGACCCTCTGAGTGAGGATCTATCACTCAACTGCTTGGTCAAAGACAATAACAGTTACTGTTGTCATGATCCACTCCTGATGATTCTCATAACCACCAGGACACCTGTGTGACACTAACATTCATTGTTAACATAAATCAAACCTTGATCTGAATGGTGACTTTTTTCAGATCATCTTCCCCTGAAACCGTCATGTCGTCGTCATACTCCTCTTTCAGAGGCTTGCAATGCTCATCAATGTACTTCAAGAAGCCATCTTTGCTGGATTTACTCATCCCCTCCCATGTATTCAGTAAAAATATAGCTCGTTGCATGACAGCGTTAGCCTGAGCATTGTCATATACTCTGTAAAATACATTATTAAATTAATGGGGACTATATCATTCTACAGAGAAAATGATGCAAACATCAAAAGAACAAAAGTATGCAATTTTAAGAAATTTTCCTTTGAAAAGTTTTGAATTAAATAATTAATATATTTTGCAATTACAAGAAAGAATCCTTTCAGGTGTGAAATCCTTTTCCCACGAGAAATAACTAATTGACCAGTAAGGATTTTTTTTTTAAATTTATTTTCATATGAAGCTAATTCTTGTACATTTCTACCATCTACAGATTAGTGATAATAGTACTATAGTAAACAGTTTGTTTGGAAAAGCAGATAATAAAGTTAAAGACCAAGAGTGGTTTATTGATCTCAAATAAAGTTTTTAAAATCATTTTGATCATATGGTACATTAAATTGGTTTCAAGTAAGAGATTTCCATTACCTTTGAAAAGTGTCGGAGAGTAAAGCAATGAACAAATTTAAGCTGAGTATAGCAGACAGCATAAACCAAGTTCCCACTAAAATGTCAGCCATGATGCTGTCAATTTGTTGCATGGTCTGTCAAGTGAATATGTTAGATTTTTATTAGCCTACATAGAATAATAGTACCTGCTGTAAAAATAATAATCAATTAAAAATGTTCTGGGAACAATAACCATAATTAATTGCTACTAATTTACTGATAGGCCCTACTTTACATTTTTAAAGTTAATATCAGAATGGTCATTCCTTAAAAGGTCTTACATATATAAGAGGATTTAACAAAAAATTAAAAACAGGGCCACCAATAATTTGCACTTCAGATGAATAAAAACAATACAATTATGAGGGCTTAGAGTGAGATAAATCTTAAATATGAGTAGATGAATAGGTACATTAATATCTGTGTATTTAAGTTGAGTGAAGTTTTATCAAAGTAGGACAACATATAAAGTAACAAATTTTATCTACAAGCCTTAGTAGGTTAACTTTTTATCTATTCTTACATTTAAACAATTAAATCATTCTAAACTAATAGAAAGCACTATCATTTTATAAATAATGAAAACCTCTGAAAAAAACAAAAATTTTAAAAAAAATTAAACTAGAATTTCAGCACTAATATAATGTTCCCTAAAGCTTAAGTGTAAGCAATTAGAAAGATATAGTTATAGTTTTCATACATCGTAATCATAATCATCCACCAGTGTCAGTCGGAACATGCTGAAGATGAGTTCTCCTGGGTACGTGTAGCCACTGACTGTGACTTCCTCAGTGGAATCTATGGCTGTTTTCTTTGTGCCACCAAATATCATCCAGAAAGCAGCACCTACATATTTTTTCCAAATTACAGAGTTAAATCAATATTTGCTTTTAATTTCAAGGATACTTTTCTATTTAGTCTATTTTCCAACAAATGGCATCTAACATAATCCAGTGAGGTTATCAAATAATAAAAAGTGTGTGTGTGTGTGGGAGGGGGGTGGTGGTGTTAAAAGAGATATTTTAAAGTCAGAAACTATTATCAGAGATTGTTGCAAATATTTTTTCAATCTGGTAATTTTAAAATTTTTGGTTTTAAATCTTAGGTTTTTTTATTATTCAAGTGTGTGAAAAATTATTAAAAATATTCACATTACGCATTTTAACTTACAATATGGAATGTAGAACTCCAAGTAGAGGAAGATAAATCTGGCACAGTCTGTCAAAATGTGGCCCAACATCACAATGAAAGGTCCTGAAAGAGAAATCCCAGAAGTATATGTTTTCCAGTCAAGAATTTTGAAATAATTTGTCATCAGCAATAATAAATTATAATTAATTGTTAAAATTATGTTTTTAAAATTTTTTAATTTAAATTTTTTTTTTTTTCTATCTTTTTTTAAAACTAGAAATCATAATATGCAGATGAATTGATGGAATGATAGTACATTAAATATTTTAGAGTTTTTTTAATGAATATTAATCAATGTTAGTAAAAATATTAGAAAATAATTATAATTTTTTGTGTGTTACTAGTGCTCAAGGTGCATGTTGATGATTTTATAAGAAAATAGCTAGCTGAAACAACTTTAAAGAAGGCATTACCTAAAAATTAAGGCATTGTCATATTCAATGTCGTCAAATACATAAAGGCCTACATATTATTTGAATATGACTTAAGCCTTAAACCAGAATGCCAAAGCTTTATAAAGTCTCTCTGTATCATGATTACATTTTTTAAATTAATAATAGTTTTGTTATTTTAAACCTTCATACTTTTCATTAAAAAAAAAGTTACAACGTTAAATAATTTTGCAAGATGTTAGGTTATCCTTACATAAATGGTCAAAGTCACCTTCAAAACTTTGGATTTTTCAAGATAAATATTAGCTAACTAAATAAGTTGGTTTCTTATTGACAAATAAAAATTCTATTGTATAAAAAGTTCTTAAGTAAACAGACAAATAAACACAAATAGGAACAAAATTATACTTTTTAAAAAAAAAATCACATTTTAATGACATATTGCCTACATAATGTTTTCTACCAAAAATATGTTCCTTGAAGCTAAATGATTCAGTGCAATATGAGCGTATATGATTTTTAAAAAGAAAACTACCTAATTGGGAAAATGCTCTTGCATTTTTCATAAGTCTTAGCCAGAGCAAAATAATGGTGACAGCCATTAGTCGTATGTGTGCTCTAGCCAAGATCTCTGAGTGAGAAATGATATCAGCAATATGTGTGGCCATGCATGCAAGGAGACAGATGTAACAAAGCCAATCAAATATGTTCCTGAAAATAATGAAGTTGTTACTATTACGGAACTGTATGCCTGCGATTTACTGCAGTGTTTCTCAAAGCAGTTAGCACATAATAAAGCAAATATTTGTGTCAAATAAATTAATCAACTATGATTTCAGTTGATTCTAAAATGCATATCCACTTTGTCAAATATAAAAATGTATTAAAAGTTGTAAGTTTTTTGCTAAGAAGAGAAGACATTCCCTTGAGAAAACTGGTTTGTAAAATAACTACACAATTTATACACAATGTTACTGATGCTACCATGCCATATACATAAGAAAAATTTCCTGTTAAGCATAGGATAGTCAATGTTAAGGTGAAATATATGTTTATGCAATGTTAGTTGAAAATGATGTTAACAAATGATATTAAAGAAATAAACTTTTAAAATTTGAAGGATTACAATTCAATATGCAATAACCTCAAATTCCTCACAATTCTAAATCAAGCAAAATTACTGTGCAATCAGCCTTGATTTAACACTAATCAACTCAAATGTCTCATTTGAAAATATTCAAATATTACTCTGTCTCTGAAAAATAAAATTGTCCCTCAACAATTTTTTTCAAAAAAGGTCCTAGATGCTAGATAATGTAACATTTTTTTTTAGAGGGAGAGAGTACTCAGAACCTTGAAAAATCTGTAATGGAAGATATTCTATGGCATTATTTCATGTACTAGATAATAATTGAAGGACTCCATTCAAGCTATGTGAAGGAAATAGTAAAATTCAATTTTCATGTACTAGACATGTATATATGTAATGATGCAATGACCCATATTTTTTTAGATTTAACAAATGTTTTGGTTATAAAATTTAAACTCACCACGGATCACTGAAATATTTCGGTTTTAGCTTTTCTACTTCACCAATTTCACTTTTTAAATATTTTTCTTCCTCTGGCCATCTTGGGTGACAATATTTTAAATCTTTTTCAATATCAGCTGTACGTTTGTTTTCCCATTCCTGGTGGAGAACAAGAAAAAATAAGGGAGAAGTTAACAGACTAAACATAATTTTAAAATACACAAAGAAATGACATAGATTCCCCAGTCCTAAGACATAGATTCCCCAGTCCTAAGACATAGATTCCCCAGTCCTAAGACAGAGATTCCCCAGTCCTAAGACATAGATTCCCCAGTACTAAGACATAGATTCCCCAGTCCTAAGACAGAGATTCCCCAGTCCTAAGACATAGATTCCCCAGTCCTAAGACATAGATTCCCCAGTCCTAAGACAGAGATTCCCCAGTCCTAAGACATAGATTCCCCAGTCCTAAGACAGAGATTCCCCAGTCCTAAGACAGAGATTCCCCAGTACTAAGACATAGATTCCCCAGTACTAAGACATAGATTCCCCAGTACTAAGACAGAGATTCCCCAAACCTAAGACAGAGATTCCCCAGTCCTAAGACATAGATTCCCCAGTCCTAAGACAGAGATTCCCCAGTACTAAGACTTAGATTCCCCAGTCCTAAGACATAGATTCCCCAGTCCTAAGACAGAGATTCCCCAGTCCTAAGACAGAGATTCCCCAGTACTAAGACATAGATTCCCCAGTACTAAGACATAGATTCCCCAGTACTAAGACAGAGATTCCCCAAACCTAAGACAGAGATTCCCCAGTCCTAAGACATAGATTCCCCAGTCCTAAGACAGAGATTCCCCAGTACTAAGACTTAGATTCCCCAGTAGTAAGACATAGATTCCCCAGTACTAAGACATAGATTCCCCAGTACTAAGACATAGATTCCCCAGTACTAAGACTTAGATTCCCCAGTACTAAGACATAGATTCCCCAGTACTAAGACATAGATTCCCCAGTACTAAGACATAGATTTCCCAGTACTAAGACATAGATTTCCCAGTACTAAGACATAGAATAGATTCCCCAGTACTAAGACATAGAATAGATTCCCCAGTCCTAAGACAGAGATTCCCCAGTACTAAGACTTAGATTCCCCAGTCCTAAGACAGAGATTCCCCAGTACTAAGACTTAGATTCCCCAGTACTAAGACATAGATTCCCCAGTACTAAGACATAGATTCCCCAGTACTAAGACATAGATTTCCCAGTACTAAGACATAGATTTCCCAGTACTAAGACATAGAATAGATTCCCCAGTACTAAGACATAGAATAGATTCCCCAGTCCTAAGACAGAGATTCCCCAGTACTAAGACTTAGATTCCCCAGTCCTAAGACAGAGATTCCCCAGTACTAAGACTTAGATTCCCCAGTACTAAGACAAATATTCCCCAGTACTAAGACATAGATTTCTCAGTGCTAAGACATAGATTTCCCAGTAGTAAGACATAGATTCCCCAGTCCTAAAAGGGGGATAATCCTGTCAAAGGCTTATGGGAAAAGAGTTGTTTTTTTTTAAAGTCATTGAATAATAATTAGTTTAAACAATTTAACAGCCATAGCAACTGTAGATTATATATATATATATATGGTCTGGTACAATATGATTAGCTTGATAAAGCAGCCATTATTCTTGGTTTCAAACAGAAATAAAAATTATATTTTTTAAGATACCATTACAATGCTGTTTACATCTTCCTCACCGTATGAACATTCTGCGATCGCTTGAACTCCATGACCTCCTCATAGATTTGATAAAATGTCAACAGTGCAGCAAATACCTAATTATTAAATACAGTGATAGAAAATCTATCATATATTGGTCTAATTTAATTAGTGTTTAGCGATGAAAAATATTAAATCCTTGAAAAATACTTAAAACTTCAACTACAAGAAACAAAATTCAGGGCAAGGTACACATTTTATTATAATTTTATTTAAAATGTGTATTTGTCTAATTTAACTTTTTTTGTGTGTGGAGAGGAGTGGGGGCATGGTAAATACTAAGTATCTTTTTAATAAATCAATATTGTTGACAAGACGATTTTCAGTGGAAAAATGTATTTGATTTAACAAAATGAGTAGGATGGACTCAGCATAATTAAATAGATATAGCATTGTCAGACAGGTTATGAATTATCTGGGACGTACGAAGAGAAAAATCCTCCAGCCATCATCTGGTAAGTCGTATATATGTCTCTTGTCATACTCAACCACAATCCCGATGACGGTCCAAAGCATGATGTACATAAAGTTAACCAACAGGTTGATCCAGGCCCACAGCCTAGAAATATGTTACAGAGTTGGAAATACAATTTTTAGTGAATTGTAGTGTCTGTTGAAGAAGGCACCAAGCCGAAACATTCAGTTAGTTGTCTTGTCTAAACTAAACATATCTTGTTCCACTGTTTATTTCATTTATAGCAATATAATAATATTAGATCTATATGTAATTAATATTTTATTGTAAAAGAAAAAATCTGAAAAGTAAGTGTTGCATTACAATGTCATGGAAAAGTTATCTACACTGATTATAGATTTATGGCAATTACTTACTGAAAAATTCATGTCAGCTTAGCAATAGAGCTAATTGGGATCATTCCTATTACAAGACTGCATTTTTTTTCTCGATTTATAGGCACTTCAGTTTTTTTTATTTGATGGTGATTGTAATGTTTAGTTTAGTAGAACTCACCTGCCATATCTATCCCACATAACATCCAACAATCGTTTGAAAACTACATGAGACACTAGATCGTACTGACGCAATCCAACAGCAATGTGGAGCTAAATGTCAACGACAAGGAATTTTTTATTTTCAATATTGGGGTAAAAACATAATGGTGCTATGTAATTGAATTCATGTACTTATTAGAAAACAGGCAGAAAATAAATTTGCAGAGTCAGTGTTGATTTTCAAAGATTGCTTCAGAGTGTTCTTAAAGCAAAAACTGATTATATTGTGATGGTCATCACTTTGATTAAAATAATTTTAGAAATTACATCTTATAAAACATATATAAAATTGATACTCTTAATTATTATAGTTACCATTTAAAATCGTGGTGTGAGCCATTATATTTTTTATTAAATATTTTCAGATTACATTTATAGAAACATATTAGTCTGTTAACTTTACAAGTCCTCATAATACTGTGAAAGATTAAGACTACAATAAGACAATTTGTTATTTCTAAATAGCAATGAATAAATTATAATTGTGAAATGCTTCAAAGAAGTATTTGCACTGTGAAAAATGAAATCGATTATAAACAAAAATGCAGAACAGTGATTCTAATACTCACTGATTACAATCAGCGGAGTAATCCACGGGCTGAATGTCCAAGACAAGATATTTACCAGTTATTTTTTAGTGCGCCCAATATCTTAGTTAAGATATTATTTGTTATGTTATCATGGCAGTTTTAGTTAGACAGTACCTAACATTTTGGCACTACTCATGAAGCACATACAAAAATCTGAAAACTATTTTTCATATTGTAACATCTTTTTTTTTCAACCAAATGGAATTCACAAAATGGAAATTGAAGATAAGCTCTTACATTAAATTGTATGTCACACTTTTCTAGAGGATGTTTGAATGCTTAACTTGACTCTTTTAAAACCAATGTTATATCTGTTATTTAGTGGGTTAATATGAAAAGAGAATGAAGCTATGATAAATGATATTTGAATGCTAACTTGACACTTTTAGAACCAATTTTATATCAGTTATTTACTGGGTTACTATGAAAAGAGAATGAAACTATGATAAATGATGTCTAATCAACTCTATCATCAAACGGCTAATACTTTTCTACAGCTTCCAATAACCACAAACTTGACTGAGTTGAAGGGCTCATTGATGTCATTAAATGAAATGTTTTTAATTGCGGGCTCCCTTTCTTTGCTTTATAATGATAAATGAACCTTATGCTAACATATGTGGACCTCATGTGGACACACAGGTGAACACGTATGGACCTCATATGAACTTTATGTGAATACAAAGGGAGCTGATATGACAAGTGCATGCTAATATTCTATTATAAATGAAATGGTAACAATATTCATTATTGATTATATTTAATGAGTTATTTACTGAGCTACCAGAATAATAACAATTTTGAACATATTTGTAACAGTACGATGAATTTATTAGGATTAGTAAAACTACAGCATAAAAACAAATCAAGCAAATGTTTAAAAATCTAACTGTTCATTTCAAGTGTTAAACTGATAAATATTTAAAGCCAGACCGACTTCCTTCCCCCCCCCCCCCCCACCCCCGGAGCACACAAAACAAAGCAAAATCTAAACACTGAAATAAATTCATTAGGGTCCTCAGCTCACCGGCAGTAAATCATGTACTGAACAGCTCTGTTTAGAAACGAGTGGACACAGTCAATCAAAAATGCATATCTTTTTTTGGTAGTTTCTTAGCAAGAGCTCTAAAGAAATTATACAACTAATTGGACTTTTTAAAAATAAATTTGATCAACAGGAATTATTTTAATATTTGTAATATCATAAAACTTAACCGAATAGCTTAACTACAGCTGACTAATTTACCATAGTATCTAGGTCATCTATATTTACCTCATTTTCTACATCACGGACACCTAACAACTCTAATGATGGACTATTTATTTTAATTGTGATCCAGTACTGAAGATGTCATTAAGTTGTCCACGCTAACTGTCCACCAAGAGAGAATAAAATCTTGCTCTAGCCAACATCTCAGTGGACAGACTTTATTTAACCATTGTCTTAATGATTGAGCATTGATGAAATCCTGTGAAGTTCATACCATACGCCCATACCATACGGCTGTCTACTTGACAAAACAAATCCCACACATAAACACTTTCATTTCTATTTACTATGGGAACGTATCTTCCAGCATTTTTACATTGATAGTAGGATGTTTATTTTTTGCATAAATATATACAAGATGTCAGTAAGCCAGATGCAGTAAAAGATGTCAGTCAAGCCTGCCAGCTACAAAGTTTATTTAACATTTTAAAAAACATTGCGTTTACTTACTGGAGTTTGGGCTTTGCCCTCGAGATCTGATTCTAAAAAAAGAAATATAACAATTCATGAGAACATCATCCTCAGCATTAGCATCAATAATAAAAAGTTGAATTGAGTTAACTTAAGAAAAGTGAGACATTTAAAAAAAAATCCATTGTGAAATCAAAATAAACATCAAACCTTTGTCTCGGACCAAGTAGTTCAGGTAAAAATATTGTTTCCTGTTGGGTCTGTCGGTAAGATGAAACTGACTGAGAGCATCGCGAGCCTTGAAACAAAATAAAAGTCATATAAAGTGAGGGAATACTGTAGGGATTACTGTAGGTTCTACTTCTTATGACAAGCAACGTAAGTTCTTCTTCATATGAAACACAATGAAATGTCATAAAAAGTTAGGAATACTGTAGGTTCTTCTTCTTATGACTATTTTGAATGACCGGATAATGTCTTTCAAAAGAAATTGCATACAGAACTACCAAGATATAATTTTTAAAGATGATAAGAGAAATCTTAACACCTTACTTAAAAGTGAAGTTTTGTGTGCTTCTAAAGTTTATTTAACAATACATCCAGTAAGTTTATGTTTTTTTTAGCTTTGCTCAAGTAAATTAAGTGATATTTACACATGTGTAATACCATTCACATTCTACTATCAATTGGCCTTATTAATTTTACTGATTGCCTTAGCAGATTATGTGCATGGAAATTATTTTTAGTCAGAGAAAATATTTAATTTATTTCCACTTGAAAATTGAGAACATGGTCTTAACTCGGTCTTAACATGGTCTTAACATGGTCTCAACATAGTCGCAACATGGTCTCAACTCAGTCGCAACATGGTCTCAACTCAGCAACTTTAGCTAAAACATGCTTCATTTAATTCATTCTTTCACAAACCAAAACCCACCACTGGTGCCATTTTGTTTATCATCCAGGTTATAGCCCTTGAGCCTTCATTGTCGCAGTAGTACACGGGTGCTTCAAGTTCAAGCAACAGTTTGGCCGTCTCACTGCGATCTGAAAGACAAAACTAAACATTTAGGAGATAAGTGTTTTCGTTAAAATGGATTTAAAAAATGACTTTTCTGAAGTTTAATTGGATCTTTAGAGACAGTCTACTCCTACTTCTTGATAGTCTACTCCTACTTCTTGATAGACGGTCTACTCATACTTCTTGATAGACAGTCTACTCCTACTTCTTGAGAGACGGTCTACTCATACTTCTTGATAGACAGTCTACTCTTACTTCTTGATAGACAGTCTACTCGTACTTCTTGAGAGACATACAGTCCACTCCTATGTTTTTTCATAAATGTATTTTATTTTAATGTCATAATTATGTCTCTTTTGATAAAATTTTTATGTACAGCGCGGTGAGCCCAGCCCTAGGCTGGGGTACAGCACGATATAAGACGTCTTATTATTATTATTATTATGTTCATTCCTCTTGAAAAGATCTGATTTTCAGGTTTCTTTTGCCTCTAGATGGCCTACATGTACTTAGTCATTCAAACAATCACAATAAATTCCGGTCAGAAAAAAAATTATAAAAAAAAAACTCAAAGCAAGTGTCACAGCTAAAATAAAAACAGTTAACTATCGGCCATTTATTTTATGTAGCATAGTCTGATTAATTTATAAATAATACATAAGACTTTTAAAAGGGGGATAAGAAAGTTTTTACAGACTTAAGAGCTTAATCAAAGTGCCGTCCCATAGAAAGATAAATTTGTACCGGTATTAAATCTAATGATAATTTCATACCAAGCTCAGCAGCAACATGGATCGGGCTCCTCCCTTTATAATCTTTAATACGTCGAAAACGACAATTTTTCTTCACCAGTGCTTTCAGTGAATGAACAGCATCATTTTTGGCTGCATAATAAATAGGGGTCTGTCCTTCACCTTCCGTCTTGGCCTCCATGTTGGCTAGTTAAAAACAAATGTATAAATTTCATGGCAGGGTTTTAAAAAAAAAGCTCTTATTTAATAAGGGTAGATCAGATTTCAAAAGAACAACAACATTCCTCCTCTCAGCACTACACGGTGCACTAACCTTTCTTCTCTATTAATAAATTGACCATTTCAGGATAGTCTACAGCTGCTGCTACATGTAAGGCTGTGCGCCCGTATTTGTCTCCTTTGTTTACATCAGCACCATTTTCAATCACATATTTAGCTACGTCAATATGCCACGATCTGGCCACCTGTAGAATTCAAAAAGAATAATTTCTTTATTGGCTTTGAACTTTGTCACAATGGCTGAAAAATAGCAGAGAAAAATATACATTGTCAATTAAAGCTGTCACATTATAAAATATAAGATTATTTATACCCTTGACTTTATTATAAGATTATTTTGAATTAACTGGGGATGTGAAGAAATTAATACTGAATATTGGTTTACCCCCCCCCCACCCCACCCCACCCCAACTGTCCCATCTACAGGGGTCTCAACTCAATAAAATCAAATTTGCTGACAGAAATTTTAAATCTTTAAAATTTGTACACACCTAAAATAATTATAACTAAATATAATTGAAACATTATTACATATGGCTTTGTATCCATTATATAATTCTATGCCAATCTGTAAAAAATTGTGCGTCATCCTCTGTTATAAAATAAAATAATCACTCTTAGTGATATCCATAGTGAAGTCCATATTTTCATTAAGGAAGTGAGGTTTTATGATATATGATGACTGATTTTTGGGCTTCAGAAATACATTAAATGTCTCCCATTTCAATTGTTCTGTTTATTTTTTTTATATTCATCATCTGGATGTTTATATGTAGTAGAGTGAAAGCTGGCAATGGGGCTAATGGCGAGTGGAGTGTGGTGTGCCTGTGTGACACACTTTTAACAACCCTGCTCGCAGCACCAAAATGTAGTAGAGTGAAGTCTGGTAATGGTGGGTGATGGTGATTAGTTGTACCAAGACAGACAGTTACTAATAAAAAATTAAGGAATCGCGATCTCGAGGACTATAGCCTTATTAAACTCTAAAGTAAAAATGCTAAGAAGAAAAAGGTTCTAATGAAAAGCTAAAGAAAAAGTCTTTAAAAAAGACTTAAGAGAAAAGTCTTAAGAAAAAGGACATTATAGAGCGTTCCAATGGGCCGCACTGAACAATGACACACTTCTGCGATGCTGTTCAAAACCTCGAATGACCCCCTTCTTAGTCTGCCCCTCTTTATAAAGCCGTGCACGGACATATGAGAGAGCCCCTCCGTCACCAAGACGGTCTATGTTTTGCCTTTTGGCCGATTTCCTTGGGTAAAATGCCTAACTCTGGGGACTACACCCGAGTAATAATTAAAATCCCTGACCAAAGCCTTAACGACTTATATGTGTCCTGTGCAGTTTTGTCTCAGCTATTTAAGATGCTATTTTATATTTCTGTGAGTTAAATAGTTTTTGAGATATTTTAACTAGAAGGGGTGGGGACCATTATGGATGGAGGTGCAAACCCCCTTAATGACTAAATGTTCAAATATCCTCCAACGATGGAGACTTGTAAATATGCCACAGAATAGCGAATAAAATCCCCTTTCCAACTAGATATAATTTATAACTTAATACGCTAGGGTTCCAGAGAAATAAATTATTGAATTTATAACTAAAGCCCACATCGTGGTATTTAAGTATTCCGCACCATGGGAGAGAGAAGCCAGCCGTACTGACTGGGGTGAAAAGCCATATCTGAGGTCAACATTCCAATCTATTGTTAGGCAAGGTCACACCCCTATGCATTTTTGGGTGCTACCGGTACACATGGGCGCCCGCAGGTAGGGGCAAGGGGGGCACTGCCCCCCC
>CAXITT010001408.1:74462-92443 GCA_964033795.1 Lymnaea stagnalis
CCCCCCCCCCCCGGAAAGTTAATCGATTTTTTTTGCCCCCCCCAGAAAGTTTTCTGCGGGCGCCCATGCCGGTACACACTGCTTTTCGGCATTTACACTGCCTCATATACATATGCTGAAATTAATATGTACAATGTAATCAAAATACCATTTCCATTTATTTGGATCTATCAAAGATTCTTATCATACCTTATCTTAGATGTTTCAAAATCCTAATTTAATTATGTGGCGCTCTTTATTGTATGGCATTCTAAAGGGTGTCTAATTTATCCTGCTTATGATCATTAACATTTAAAGCAAGAAACGAAAAATCTCAATTACTGAGAATTCCAGTTTGCATCAGCTTCAAAATCATTGAAGACAATTCCTCCTTTTTATACAGACATCCTAAATTTCTCATTGGGCTTTTACGTCAAATTTGTTTGGAGTGTATGTAAATTTACAAATGGTTTGCATCCCCAAAAGTTTTTTAAACTGGAAATTTAAAATAAGGTTTACCTCATGTAGGATAGTTTGACCCCATCGGTCAGTGCAGTTGATGTCAGCCCCTGATTTAAGTAGTGTCTCTACAAATTCTAAGTTAATTGTTTCATTTTCCTTTTCAGATTGGCCCAGCTTTGAAAAGTACTGGATAAGTGCCTGGTTTATGTCATCTGTCATTTTCTTGTCTTTACCATCAGATTTGCCCAAGCCATTTTCCTGACTACTGGATGGTTTAAAATTATCATCCAATCCTAACCCAGCAATCATCCGTCTGCTGTCGTCGTCTCCCTTTTCACTGTTTTCAACTATGGAAAAAAAAATGTTTTTAAATACCTCTGACACAGAGCCTGTGTGTAAATTTGTAAATCAAAATTTACATTAAATTTGTTTTATTTTATACACACATCAAATTTGTATGAATTTTTATACAAGTTTTGCACATAATGTTTAAAAAATGCAATTATAAAAGTGTTACAGGTTAAAATTTAACACAGTCTTAAGTCATTCAGAAATATTAAATCAATATTTAAAAACACAAATAAATTGGATAACCTTAAAATTATAAGAAAATGTTTGGTAATTAAATGAGAAACACTCATGTTCATGTTCTTATCCTCTAAATTTTTTTCTTAGGTCTAACAATTGTGTAATCATTTTAGCAATGTCAGTAAAAAACTGATTGTTGAGAACTTTATTTCAAGTTATTCTTGTCAATGAAAAAAAAATTTATAACTACAATTCAATTTTTAAATGTTGATGTATTCCAACCATTCATTTATACCAAGAAAGAAAAAAACTTTTTGAAGATCAATAGAAATTTAAGTACATATAACTACAATAAAATATAGAAAGCATATTTATTTATTTATTTAGGCATTTTTATATAGCGCTTACCTTAAAGCTCTAAGCGCTTTACAATTATTAAAAACATGTAAACTAACTAAAATAAAAATGAGACATTAGGATAGTAACTACTATTTAATATTTAATTAGTATACATTTGTAAACAATTCATGGAAATACTATGGTCTTATCCACAACACAGATTGAATTTCCATGGATTTTTAGAACACAAAAATTAATTTTATACTTTATTTGTATCTTAACTACCATTCAGATATTTGCTCCATAAATCCATTAAGTTTTCTCCCCATTAAATTCATATTTACTATTTGATGAGATCCATATCCCCATACAGAGGCAACAAAAGGACACATATAAAAAATTGGGAATATAAAAAACATTCTTACGTAACATGATTAATTTTCAGTTTGTAAACTACAAGATGCTTCACAGTGGTCTAAAGTTTTTATAGCATTAGACTTTGTTTAAAAAAATAATTAAGGGTTTAAAAATTACTGCAATGAATTAACATTCTTAATTTTCACCTAAATTCATTCCAATATAAAGTTAAAAATAAATCTACTTGCATGCTAATTTTTAAGACAGTTATCTGCCTTAGGTAATAATTTTAAAAAACTTAATTAGAGGAAAGTAATCTTCTTTAAAGAAAGTTGACCAATTCTGTAACATCCACCATTTAGACTAATTTTGTTAAATAAAGTGTGCGTTGTCTTGTATGATTAATTCTATTTTTTTTAAATTTGCATCAACTGTTACTAAATTATTTAATAAAATCGTTTGGTTCCCTTTGGACTAACTTTCCAAACTTCCTTGGATATATTTTGCTAAAATAATAACAGTATCTAGATAAAATGGAAAGAAAGAAAAGGTCTAACACCGAGGTTCTCAAACTAGTGGTAAAAGCCTCCTCCTGAGGCTGTTTTTTGTTTTTTGTTTAAAAGGGATTTTCTAAACATATTATATTAAAAAATAATGCTTGATGATGAAAATATAGTTAGGGATTGCATTGTCCTCTTGAGGCACTTTGGGTAGTTAGTTTGAGAACCTTGTTCTAGACTATTGAGGTGTTAATACAAGATATAGGTGTCAGTCACTTATGATCAGTAATGATTAATGTATCTCCGACCCACCCTTGTGTGGTATTGAAATTATTCATTAAAAAAATAAAATAAACATCATAAAAATGAAAATGTTGTTACAATTCAGAACTGAGGTCATACAGCAGGTGTGACTTAAAGTTGTTGTTTTTTGAACTCAGAAATTTTAGTACATCAAGCTGCATTTTTAGAGCAGAATTTTTAAGTTGTAAAGCTTTTAAGACTTTGAAAAAGACAATCAATATTTAGTCTGAGATAATAATATTGAAATAAGTTGGCAGGGGTTAGTTGTCATCTCTTATGGATAAAAATGACAAAGGATTCATGTCATCCACTCTTTTTTTGCTATGACATCATGTTCCATTATGACATTTCTACCACAACTTGGAACCTATGGCAGATATAACTATACAATTTTGAAACCACACACTATGCGACATCATATGTGAAAGACCCTATTGTGCCATTTACTCACTACAATTCCCATAGTTAATCTAGAGGGGCACCTAATCATTATTTATAAACCAATCATGTTATTTCTATAGGATTTCTAATAATGTTAGTTTATATTAATACTCTAGTTAAATTTTGTAAACAGACCTTATACATACATACCTAGTTTATAATGATCCTGGTGCCTTGCTGCATTGTATGCAATAAATTTAAGAGTGAAGTGCAGAAAAAAAAACCCATTAAGCATTAGAAAAACAGACAAAACAATAAAGTCCCATGAACTGATTCTGAAATCTGGAAATATGATTTTACTGGCGTGGTTCAAACTTCCCCTGATACTAAAACGTACCCATCTACTTCATTCAATACATGGGCACGACATTTTGATAGAAATATCAATGCTGGTAATGAAGTGGTTGTTGATTGGCATCGGCGTTGACTTTTGCCAGGAAATTAGATAGATAGTGAGCACTTCTCTTTTAAAAACAACTGTCCCCTGTCCTTTAATCCTCATCTTAAATACAAGAGTCTCAAAATAAAATAGCCTGACTTTCGTCCTGCACGGTTTTACAAGGAGGCATGCAGTTGAATGATAATTTCATTTAGCACATCCACTTGATATGTTTGATTTGTTCACTACATTCAATAAAGTATGAAAACTATTTTTACACAAGGACTAAACTAAGTTTAAAAAACTATGTTTACTTTTTATTATAGAATAAAAAGATGTTTATCTTGCTTTTTTTTTGTTGTTTTTTTTTGTTGAAAATTAACAAAAACAAAAAACTTAAATATTAGATTAACTAGATTTGCGACCACCAAAATAGTATTATTAATTTGTTAAATTTGTTAAATGTCTAATTAAAAAGCATAAAATGACACTCAAAATTCATGAAAATTAGATGGACAAGGGAACAAACTCAATTTTAAAGCAAGATTGGGAAATAAAATATATTTGCAATAATCATGTTAAGGAGCTGCACAAATTTGAAACTCTTGGTTTAGTGAGTAGCTCAGAACTTGTCTCAATTACAAGTTTAATAAACTAAATGTCTATAAAAAATTTTCTTTGCAATAAAATGATTCATGTGCTCTTTGGAGTGACTAGCAAGATAATGAATGATATGTTTATGATGCTAAGTGACCCAAAATTAGAGGGTTAATGCTTTGTTAATAGAAATGTTAGAAAGAATGATTTGTTTTTGTTTTGGGTTTTATAGGTTAAATAAAATAGGGCTCAGCCAGGTACCGACCCGGATACGTGGAAATGCTGAGAATAGGAACACCCAGCACAAACCTGTCTAACAAGTTGTGAGTAAAAGGTGCCTTTTCTGTCCTTTAAATTTTCATTTTAAAACTCAAATACTAACAGTGATCGAACTAGTTCTTATTGATACTATTCTCTGACTACACTACAGCTGAGCTACATTAAAGTACAAAAAAAAACTATGATATATTCAGTAGATATCAGCAGCTAATTTGATATAAATATTTTGGCAACTTCTTTTCATTTTTTTAAAAATCACATTATACGTAGGCCTATATTTTTTTTTTCTGTTTTATTATTTTTGGGGCTAAACCCTTTAAAAATGGCAGCTTCCATGCAAAATTATAAGCAGGTGTGTGAATGTATCAACAGTTTTCTGGGGATTGACTTACAGAGCCCAGTGGATTGACTTACAGAGCCCAGTGGATTGACTTACAGAGCCCACTGGATTGACTTACAGAGCCCACTGGATTGACTTACAGAGCCCACTGGATTGACTTACAGGGACTCCTGGATTGACTTACAGGGACTCCTGGATTGACTTACAGGGACCCCTGGATTGACTTACAAGGACAACTGGAAAGACCTACAGAATCCACTGGATTGACTTACAAGACTAATCCCCCACTCTTCATAGCTCTTATTTCTGCTTTCCAACAGCTCCAACATTTTATATACATAAAAAGCTCTGCCCCCTCCCCTTTGACAGCACGTTTCTCAATTTAAAGGAATAATCCTCATTGTTGGTCACAACAACTTGGAAAATATTATAAATGGGCACTAAAAAGGTTGAGAACCGCTGGGTTAGGATTATATTATTAAGCTGATAGCGTTTTTAAAGCCTTCAACTTTGATGTCTTCATGATTTCCACTGGTTCTATAAATGCACTTGTCATTTCTCCCTACTGTTCCTACACATGCACATTTTACTTCTTAAGTAGAGCATGTTTAAAAAAATGAGAAGATAACTTTTGTTTTTTAACACCCGTGCCTGGACTCAGACCTGCCGTGCCTGGACTCAGACCTGCCGGGCCTGGACTCAGACCTGCCGGGCCTGGACTCAGACCTGCCGGGCTTTGGCTCAAAATACCTTGACTGGATGTAAAAAAATACTGCACCAGGCTCAGCCCTTTAAAAAAATTCATACAACTTTCTAACCTGTTTCTCTATAACCGCTTGTTATTAAATGTGACATTTGTTAATGAAAATTGAAATTCTAATTCATGCCTCACCTGTTTGAGCTATAATTTATAATTTGAAATAAGAGAGTGAGCACTAATGCTACACTTAATCCATGATATTTAAATTTTTTTTTTTAAATTCATTTTTATCAGGCAAATGAAAATGCTAATTTAATGCAGTCTGTCTAAGAGTTCTAACCAATGTCATAATATCATGGACTTCTTCACTTTCTTAGACAGCACCACTTCCTCACTCTCTTAGACAGCACCACTTCTTGACATTGTAGAATTTTAAAATGATTATTCCTATAGATTGCATGTTCTTAAATGTCATTCTAGATATAGTTAAACTATTCTTGTTCATTTTAGCTGTTACATTTTTTTATGGGTTCATACAGTTCTTTCATTGAGTTTTGATTATTTTATAATGTAAAATTAATTTTTTAATGCAAATTTAAACATTAAAATAAACTTATGTTTGAATAATAGAAGAAAAAAAAATTACTCACATAAAGGTTTTTTCACTCTTCGCGTTGTGGCATAATTTTTCCACCTCACTGCTCCTGCTCTCACGTTGGCTATAAAGGAAATATCATTAAGAACTGGATCACCGCTTGGCCTTTTGTCATTTGAACTCTTCTTTGGTGACCTGGATAAATAACAGATCTATTAGAAAAGTGTGGGGGCAGGTGGGGGAATGACACCTTGTTTATTAGGTCAGAGCTTCCCAAACTTTTAAGTTTGGGGGTCGGGTGAACAAGACTTGAAATTGCACTGGGAACTTGGACCGGATTTATTGTAACGGATGGCAATGTATGGTTCATGGACTGATGTCTGTCTATGAATCACCATTTGGGGAACTTTGACCTAGGTGTTGTCAGCTGTAAACAATTTGTTTGATAAATAGGCCTACCTCAACTATCTAATTTTGTATGTTTTTGAATCAGTTGGTGACAATGTATAAAAGGAGTTGGCTTCTACGTGTTGTTATTTAATTTGTCACGCATTAATACAAATCAAGGCAAAGTTGTGGGAGGGCGTTTGTCGGGTAGATTCAGGTAGGTAAAGAAAAGATCATTTTGGTTTACAAAAAACATTTTTGCTATTGCATTTTTAAGTTACAAGCATTTCTGATTTAAGGAGTGGTGTGCCACATGCGTAAAACATTGTTTGTTGTTGTTTATAATAATTTGTAATTGAACATTCGGGTTGGTTGATCTCGGTGACGTCAAAATCCCATTTGGTCGTCAGCAGTGTTTCAGTTTGGGTTTAGTTTGATCGTCAGCCGTGTTTAAGTTTGGGTTTAGTTTGATCATCAGCCATGTTTAAGTTTGGGTTTAGTTTGATCATCAGCCGTGTTTAAGTTTGGGTTTAGTTTGATCGTCAGCCGTGTTTAAGTTTGGGTTTAGTTTGATCATCAGCCGTGTTTAAGTTTGGGTTTAGTTTGATCGTCAGCCGTGTTTAAGTTTGGGTTTAGTTTGATCGTCAGCCATGTTTAAGTTTGGGTTTAGTTTGATCATCAGCCGTGTTTAAGTTTGGGTTTAGTTTGATCGTCAGAAGTGTTTAAGTTTGGGTTTAGTTTGATCGTCAGCCGTGTTTAAGTTTGGGTTTAGTTTGATCGTCAACAGTGTTTAAGTTTGGGTTTAGTTTGATCATCAGCAGTGTTTCAGTTTGGGTTTAGTTTGATCGTCAGCAGTATTTGAGTTTGGGTTTAGTTTGATCGTCAGCCGTGTTTAAGTTTGGGTTGAGTTTGATCGTCAGCCGCGTTTAAGTTTGGGTTTAGTTTGATTCCTATTTCTAATTTAAAGGATATTTTCAACAAATTCTGCTTGTCATGAGACATAACTTTCAACATCTGTAACTTTTGTTATTTTTTTTTTTCGCCCAAGAAGTTTTTTCAGTTATCTGATTTGTTGTTTTGTTGCTTTTTTTTCCAGGTTCAACAGTCTTCAATTGGTTTATTTTTTGTCTTTATTAAATTAAAAAAAAAAAAAAAGGTGGCTCATTTGCCAACCTTTGATGATGAATGCGCCAGTTTTTTTTCTTTCACTATTTTTTTTCTGGTAACCTAAATATCAAAATGTATAAAATGTCCATTACTATAAAGCATAATAGAACAGAGAGGGTTACAACCAGCCTCATAACAATCATTTGGTACATTTTCAACTTGTTATCGATCATTTTGTCGGAACTGTCAATTTGTCTCCTTTCCAGGGTAACAAACAGATGGTCTAGGTGCAAGTCCTTTCCAGGGTAACCAACAGATGGTCTGGGTGCAAGTCCTTTCCAGGGTAACCAACAGATGGTCTAGGTGCAAGGTTGAAATGTTTGGGAATCAGTGGGGTGCTAACTTTATCTGGTTGATGTAATTATAATTGTTAACTCTTATTCCCTATAGCCCTGCCTTAAACTCTATAAGTGTTATAAATATTACAACAGCATATAAAGTTATCTACAAAGAATGACAATAATGGGTGGCTGTGTGGTTATGTTTATCTAAAACAGGATAGACTTGTAGGCGGAGCTCAAAGCCAGAAATACCAGAAAATAAATCAACACAAATCAAAGCACTTCCTTAAGGCTTAATCAAGAGATGTAAAACTCTAACTATAAACCTTATTACGCCAACATCTCTTGGTAATGAGCCAGCCAAGGCTCCCCTAAATAATTATAGTTCTCATTTTCAAAGCAAAATATATTATTTATTGGCACTCTAAAAATAAGCCAATGTAGCAGGGCCAATTTATTGGTAATGACAAATTTTCCTTGGGTGAAATATGGTTGAAATATGGTTGAAATATGGTTGAAATATGGTTGAAATATGGTTGGAATGTGGTTGAAATATGGTTGAAATATGGTTGAAATATGGTTGAAATATGGGTGAAATATGGGTGAAATATGGTTGGAATGTGGGTGAAATATGGTTGAAAGCCTAATTTTATAAAACTGAAATAATAAGATTTTACTTACCCAGCCATATCTTCTTTCTCCCCTTGATCATCCATTTGAAAGCCTTGATTATCTTCCCCTGGCACGATCTGCCCTTTCCGATGACGTTTTCTTGGGTCCATGTATCAACGAAGGAAATAATCTCAACTGTCTGAAACTAATAAATGGGCCTATTAGAATATGATCTTCCCTATGTAGCTGTACAAAATATTACCTCTAAGAAACATAGGATACATAAAACAGGTTGATACATTTTTGTCCACTCAAATCTGCTCCATCTCAGCTCTGACCTTCAGCAAATTTAAAATGGTTTATATGGAGTATACGAGTTGCACAATTAAAGCTGCCCATAATAAAAAATCGTACTAGTTTTTATCAGATAGTGTCAATTTTGGACAAAATTTGTAATTTACAAAACTCAATTCGTGACACCCTAAACCTCTGCCCAAAGTGGTCATTGTTGAGAGATGACACAGACACCAAGAACCTCTCCACCAAGTGGTCAGTGTTGACAGATGACACAGACACCAAGAACCTCTCCACCAAGTGGTCAGTGTTGACAGATGACACAGACACCAAGAACCTCTCCACCAAGTGGTCAGTGTTGACAGATGACACAGACACCAAGAACCTCTCCACCAAGTGGTCAGTGTTGACAGATGACACAGACACCAAGAAGCATCATAATTTTTTCATGAACTGTCAAGACTTCAATCGCATAATATGAGGAAACCAACTCTTCTGATGACTTTATCTGGATATTACAGCATTAATGCCATCGTCACAGGGTTTCCTTAGATTATTAGAAAAATGACTCAGATACATTAATTGTGTGTGCATTTATAGGAAAAAGTGTCTGCTGGGATAAATAAAAAACTCCCATAAAGAGATTATTGTCAAAAACATTTTTCTTCCAATATTTACTACTAGATATAGCCTGCCAAACATTGGCTGCATCAATGCGTGAACTTCCTGTCTACTTAGGTTACTGACAAAACATGAACTCAAGTAACGCACATTTGAGAATCTCAATTTTTGATTCAACCCTTCCCCATGATACGTCACTGCACACGTTTTATTTCATGTCCATGAATTATATTGAATATTCTTATGTCACAACCAATTTTAAACTGAATAATTTTTACACCATACTTAAATTGAGATGATTTCATTTTCCCAAAAGAAAATATTATGCAGCAAACGTAGTTGCATTATATGTATATATAAAAGTTATCATTTAGGGTAGTTATCTAGTTATCAGGAATTATATTTTGCGCGCATTTGAACTCATTATTGAACAATAGTTTCTTTCAAACATTTAGAATTATTCATAATAAACTCTCAATACCAAATTCGCTGATTAAGAAGCAGTTTTTTAGGAAGCAGTCTATTAGGAAGCAGTCCACAAGTCACACCAGAAGCCTAATATATATAAGAGATAAGACATGATTCATATGTTACTTAATAATAAGCACTAATGGGGGATAAAGTGAATGTTAAAAAAAATAATTTTTTCACAATTCCGGATGCATATTTTGGTCTAGACAAAGTGGTATGCACATAAAAGTTATCCAATCTTAACAATGAATAGTAAATGACTAATTTATCGGTGTATAAACTGGCTTGACCATAACAGGTACTTGAACTACTGGCAAATAACACTAGCCCTAAAGAGGGTGGAACACCTGTTCACAGAGCTTGACTTTTGTGAGGATAGGACAGCAACTAAGTAGGTCCTACATTGTAGATATGTTGTATGACACTGCAAATAGATTTAGATTGATACCCAAGTGTTAGCCTTGGCCTCAAAGAGTGATTAATCCCCCACCCTAGAGATGTTAGTTTATTTTTATATGTAGGTCTAATCTGAAAAAAAATTAGTTTCAGCAGAAGTGGGGAGTGGGGGGGTTGGATGAAAAAAAAAATGGTTTCTGTAAGATATGGAATTTATGTTTTATGGAAAATTACATTTTTAGGAACAAATTTACAAAATAAGCTTACAAAAAATATATTTTACAATTCAAATAGTGAACAACTATGTTATGTCTGTCTATGAATCTGTCATTTGAACAGGAGGCTTGAGTCTATCTTATAGTGTTACCTCTTCATTGTAGAGCATTCTAATCCATGTTGATTTTGCTCCTGACTATGATCATATAAGTTTCAACCAAGTAAGAAGAAATCACAAACATGGAGGTATCCAAATGATTTTTTTAGCATGTATAATTTTTTAATGAAAATCCTAAATTTACAAAGTCATTTTAGGTCAATTTTTACAGACTGACTGTACATTTACAGATGGTTAGCAATCCTGTGACACAACAAGAAGTACCGAAAAACCAGGTATTAGAACTAATTTTTAGAATTGCTTATTACTTTATTAAGTAGTAACCTAGTCTGTCAATGTTTTCATCATCACTTTTACTGTTGATGCTGAGTGTGACACAATAAATTGTTGATCGTCAAGTATTTCAATGGATGATTCAGATTTAAAATGTTAACCATATTACTTATAACTCTGACCGCATTATACTTAATAGGGTAAGAATACATTCATAAACCATTTGACCTATCTTCAATGTGTGATCAAATTGAAAAAAGGGGGGCATCCATTAATCACGTCAACTATTTTTAAGCAATTTTTTGAACCCCCCCCCCCCCCCATTAAAAGGGTAAGAATACATTCATAAACCATTTGCCCTATCTTCAATGTGTGATCAAATTGAAAAAAGGGGGGCATCCATTAATCACGTCAACTATTTTTAAGCAATTTTTTGAACCCCCCCCCCCCCACTTCCTTGTCAACAACTGTCATATGTTTTCTTTTTCAATGACCCCCTAAGACTAAATATCATTCTTTGTGGAAATACAAATATGATTATTTTCAGTAAAGCTGACAATTATAGTATAGTTTCTAGCTGCTTTCATCTTCCCATGACGTAGCCAGGTGTTGCTCTATCATAACAATGGGCGTAGTAGCTAGTTTATCATTTTTATGTGGCAAAAATGATATACCAGACAAGTCATCATTATCCTCATCTAACCATTAAGCACTTAAAATAGAAGCATTGTCAGTATGAGCAATAATTGTCATAAGCTCTCTCTGCTCTCTCTGTCTCCTGGCAGCTACTCGCATTGGTAGAATCCTTTTTTGTTGAGAAGCAGGTGGTAATTTCCTATGTTCAAAATTGCATGGTCGGTGCTGTTGAACATGCTTTTTCAACATGACTTGTGATGAAAAATAGATGTTATTGATTTTTCAAATCCATTCAAGCAGCGATGTTATTATTGTTACTCACTTTACTTTCCCTTAATTTTCATAATATCATATTCCTACTCTATCAATATCATTTATCTTGACTGCACATGACACTGGAACCTTGTCGTTATTCCATATGTGCAACATGATTGCAAACATATCGGCCAAGTCATTTGCGACAAACAAAATATACAGGTGAAGAGAGGCCAACTTTTGACTTCTCTTGCACTTACAGTATGCTAACATTCTGACCAGCCCTATGCAGTGCACAGACAGACACACATTAAATAAATCTTATATTGTTAAAAGCCTAAAAATTATAGGACTATTTACACTCATTAAATTTGGTAAAATAATGTAATAACCAGTCAATTAAAACTTATTGAGAGAACATGATTGTTGACGTCAACTAATCTATCCCCTTCCCCCTTGTCAACAATGTCAATTGTCAGAGTTTCCAAACCCCCACCCACTTTCCATTTGGTTGACATAATTAATGGATGCCCACTAGTTTGCATTTCATATTTGTGACTATTTGGGTTGGTGGGGTGGAAAAATCTTCCATATTAGTGTTAGGTCATTTACGGATATAATAATGACCCCTGCCCTAAGTCTAAGTGGCCCTGCCCTAGCCTAAGGCCTATGGCTAGATGATAATGCCTTTTTAAATTATTTCTTGTAATTTATTAATTTAAATTAAATAATGGCTGGTGTCTCACTTATCACTATTTCAACTGTCAGCTGAGCTGCTGGATGATTTAAAATTCTCTTTCTATTTCTAGTTAAGCATCAGCAGTTGATAGAATTGTCTTGTTTAATAATATATATACAGTATAATGATTCAACTCTGAACTCTAACTCAGCTCTTACTTTTCTGACTTGAATTCTTCCGTCTTCTTTCTCAACTCAAATTATCATCAACAAAGAATAAAGCAGAATACTCAATATAATGTAAATATATTTTAGAGAGAAAATTGAAATCATCAAAATTATCAGTAAATTTTGCTTGACATTATAGGGCAACGATTAGAAACGTGGTCTAACACGCCTTACCTGAACGACCCAATAATTAATTAATTGCTAATGCATAGCAGACGCCATTTTGGTTGCTAGCTCATAATAACAATGACATTAGAAACGGAAGTGGAGTTATATCTTGATCACATAATGAAACAATTTTATTTTAGTTCGTTTAGTTCTTCCAACTTTTGTGACAACAATAAAACATTTTACAACCTGTAACATAATTTTTAAATAACATGTGATAGTACACATTATGCATTAACCTTCAAAAAATATTCAAAAGCTCTTTAAAAAAAAAAATATGATGTAGTGGGATGAAATTTTGTTTTTGTTTTAAGTTTTAAATGTTATACCGTACTGTAAGGATTAAAATATGGCTGCACCTATTGGTACACGGGTACATATATCTATAAATGGCTATTCGGACCCGGAATGGCTCCATATAGATTAAATGGCTTTGGAGTCGGGTGTGATAACAATAATAGTATGAGAATTTTTTTTAAAGTGTTTTTTCTCCTTATTTCATAGATTCATAGTTTTATTCTTTTTGGTTGTGTTTTCTTTCTTATTGCAGGTAGTTGCTTTTTCTTTCTAATTTTATTTTTTTGTTTAAGCCAGTTTCGTAAATCAATTATTTTTTTTATTTTAAATATTATATAGTAATCAAGATGATTTAGATACATTTATTGTTTTCATTTGAATTTTAGAAAAGTAATAACATTAATTTAATTATTAATGGACCACGTTATAGAATTTCACCAACAACAGAGAGCGACCAATGTCCAAGCGTTGGTTGATGTGTTACGTTTCCTCATGAGCAGATCTGGGAAACGTTACGAGCGGACCAGTGATTATGTTGCGATATGTTAACTAGAGAGTTGTGCCACCCACTTCCACTAAGTTTTAAAAACAAAAACAAAAAAACTCTTCAGCTCGCCGAAAATGCCACCCCTCATTATAATTTTTTTTTTTTAAAGTGCCCTGGGCGAATGCACCCCCTGATATTGAGGTCCTTTGCGAGTACCACCTTTACATGGCTGTGCATGGATCACTGGGCTAGAAAGAAATATCAGACAAAGTAGATAGATTTATAAAATAAAAATAAAAAAATATTTAAATCTATATATATCCTTTTGGGCAACTTTTATAACGTATCTTTGAAGACAGAAGAGTTCTCCTTGTTTTTTTCCCCACAATGGCGTCGTAAATGACAAAAGAATCATGAAATGTACATTATTTTTAAAAAAAATCTTGTACTATTTTTTAAATGGTTATTTGTATTCGAACAAAAAGACGCAATTTTAAGCCTTTAGTTCCATCAGGTAAAGAGGAAGTTTGAATTTTATATCACTAGAAATAATTATTCGCGCTTAAATTTCATGCCTTAATTTAACTCTTTTACTTTTAAACTTCTCTTCTTTAGTAAATTTAGTTCCTTGAATTTTGCATGTTTTTCATGAGATTTTTAGTGACCTTAAAAAATAGTCAATAACTTTTAGAATCCTTGTCTAAAATTCATGATGTTATATATATTATTGTGGGGAAATGCATGAGGTTTCTAAAAATATTTGTTTTCAAACACATAGTGATAGTGTCAATACTTAGACTTAGAAGTTGTGAAAAAAAAAAATGCAATATAAAATTATTTAATAAAATCTGTTTATTTAGAAAGCAAATTCATTTTCCTATATCATATTCATGATTTAGAACATTTCATGAGAATTTGACCAAAATATAAATTATTTTGTAAAATGTGTCAAAAAGGGGAAATAATTTTAAAAAAATAAAAATCACCACCCCACCAATTATTCACAAAAATTTCAGGTTATTATTATTTTACCTTTTAAAAATTACTTCAAGATTTTAAAAAAATAATAGAGATTTTAAACTTCATGGTACTGTTAGTCAGAAAGTTTCTTGTTTTTTTAACAAAGATAAATTTAGCATGCGCTATATTTGATTTATAATTTTATTTGCTTAGCATTCCTAATTTATAGCACTAGCACACTGACAATTGCTTTGAAAATCTATGCAATCAGGAATTATTGCATTTAGATTGTATTTGGTGTTATTTACATTTGCAGCATTTGGAACTGCATCACTTTCAGTAAATGCTAAAATAATTTCCTCGTTGAAGTCAGTTGAGAATAAAATGTCAGGTAGCTTCAGTTCATCTATATAATAGTTTTCTTTTGAACAATCCTGAAGAGATCCTGAGCTGGCATTATCAACAAAATGGAAAAGGGGATTAGTCCAGTGCTGTTCTCTTTTCTTAGAATGATATATTCATTTATCAACTGGTCAACACCACACAGGTCACAGGAATGAATTGTATGATTTCAAAATCTGATTTGACAATATTTGGTTTTTCTCCTCAATAATTGCCTAGAAAGACACCATCAGTTTTGGTTTTGTTCACAAAGAAAATCCATTTGCTGTCATATTATTTGAAATAAGTGAGGCTTGTCTAATTTCCTCTCACTGAACATAGTATAAATTATTATCCATCACATCATATCACATTGCTTTGGTTTTTATCTTTATTTACTTCTGATAAAGTCGGACAAGTTCACTTTGCATAGTTTGTCCTCATTGTCTGTTTCAATATTATCAACGTTGAAGAATGTCTTATTTGAATAAATCTGTTTTGGGGAATACAGCATGAGCCCACAATTCATGGTAGTAGTGAAACATTGTTGCGGTTGACGAGTATTTTTGTACACTGAGGACTTGTACAGTTGACATGCACATTAGTAGTCCTAGAAATGTGTAAAAGTGATATGTTGTTGAGATATCAACAAACCACAGTTGATGGATGGTTTAGAAGGTCCCATGGTAGTTGAATAGGTGTATTTTACAAATGTTTCAACCAAATTCAGTGTGAAACATATCTTGAAAATCCTTAGACTTTAGGATGCAGATTGTATCCATGTTATGATGACATTTCTTCCCACACATGTCAGCCTGTCTTTCTGGCTGGGGGAAACTTAGGAGTGGGAACCAGTGGGTCATCATCTCGAACCTCATACAAGCCTAGCCTGTGAATGTAAAAGAAGAACTAATATTATAGACCTATATGATGCAACTATTAGGGATGCAATGAATATAAAATATATACTTACTTAAATTTCCAGTTTTTAATACTTCAAATACTGTCTAAAAATCATTATGACAAAAAAAATTAGTGTCAGATAATTAATTTTTTATAACACACATCGATGTCAAATTTCATGGTCTTTAGGATAAAATATATCATAATAATTAGTGCCGACTGCATTGTTTACATTCCCTAGCAACAGTTTCTAAGCATAACGTCTTCTAAAATTATTTATGTAATAAAAGATTCGCAAATTATACAATGATTTTATCTGCGTAGATTCATTTTAAAATGGGTAGTAAATACTTCAATTATGATTAAAAATACAATTTAAACCAATAAAATAAAAATAAAAGTAAAAAATCTATAAAAAATATAGAATGACGAAACACTCGATTACTAACCTTCTAGTTTTAGTGACTATAATGGGCTATAAAGGCAGATTCTCATCAAAATCTGAATCAAAGTCACTAGATTCAGGTTCCCAAATATCTTGCCCAGATGTTTCAGATAAAATTTGATCAATATTTTCGTCTGTAGTATTCATTATTTAAAATTTTGGGCTGCCGAGTCGACAGAGTTGCCCAAATTTTCCCAAAATGGCGATAACGCTTCGGCATGTCACGTTTTATATATTTTTCTTCCAAATGTATGATAAAATAGGTATAGAACACTTAAAAAATAAAAAAGACAATATTTTATTAGCGAAAATAACCAACGTATATAGTTGTACGCTCTCTATATAAGAGGAATGAAAAGACTTAAGTAAGGCATGATAATATAAGGCTAATAAAAAAAGGCTTAATAATTAGGGACCTTGGTATCGAGCGGAAATACCCGAAAAACGGGTATCGTATTTTCGTTGTCATAATAGCGACCTCTACTTTTTAATTTACT
This sequence comes from Lymnaea stagnalis, assembly GCA_964033795.1. NCBI lineage: Eukaryota > Metazoa > Mollusca > Gastropoda > Lymnaeidae > Lymnaea > Lymnaea stagnalis. Next base: position 91,033 of record CAXITT010001408.1, read on the forward strand.
GAGGGTATCGTTGTTTCGCGTTTTATAATCAATTTTTATCAGGATAATATAATTTTACTACCGCCAATTAATTAAAGCCGACACCTTACCTGTTATATTTAGAGTTCGTTTGATTTTTTTGGTCAAGATTAAAGCTTTGAAAATTGAAGTTAAAAATTAGTCAACTTCACTCAATAATAACTTTTTTGTAAAAATGCGCTCAATAATAAAAAAAATTAGCTCTTATAATTTATAGGTTCATTTACAACATATCCAAAATCATGAGTGTAGACCATGGTTGGGCTTCAAAAACGAATTTCTAAGATGTCATTTTTTTAGGCTTAGGCTATGTAATTTGTCATCATGGCCACCGTGCTTGTCTGCTTATTTCCAATTATCGATAGTGGCCGTGGGGTAATTAATAATTCATTAAGTTGGCTATCCAGAGTGTAAATGGGAAATGTAACTAATAATAAATCATTTTGTATAAATAAAAATGTTTTATAACATAAATAATTATTATTGGCTTATTGAATATCAGTGATTTTAATTTTTGGGTTGGTTCCCATGGACCTGGCTGACACTGACATGGGATTGATAAGCTCTTGTCTTTGACTTAGATAGGCTTAGTAAAAGAATTATAATAGTAATTATACTATTATAAATGATTTAAGGAGTGGGATAAATAGCTTTTATTACAACTAATATAATAATCATTTATATTAGTTTATATATTTATAGATACATTTTTATTTATATATATAATGAACATAGGCTATAGGCCATTTATACATATAGTATATTACAAAGTTTACTATATCAGGGTTAAGGCCAAGTCCCAACCCAACTACTTTGTAATATTATAATAAATTATATTTAATGATATTTTAGGATATGTAATAAAATTTTATTGAATATTGTGATTCTTACTTAAGGCATAAAGTAAAATTATCAAGCATGTCTGCCCCAGATGGCTTAGTATTGCAAGATGCCTAAAATGATTGTTTGAAAACTGGGACCACTTTATGCACTTTTTTTATGAAGACAAATATACAAATTCCAAATCAAATAAGAAACCACATGATGGGCAGACAACTGCTGTGTTGGAAGGACATTGCACAACTTACTCTGTGAAGCAGGTTGATGCCATTTATGACTTTTTGCGGTCACTAACAAATCAACTTAACTGCTATTTCTTGTCTTACACACTGAAAGTTTATGATTAGGTGAGATGAATTTTTATAATTCATAAGTCTCGAAGCTGCATAATTTTACTCACATTTCATTAGACCAGCAATATTTTCATACAATTCATTTTATTTTGTGCAAAGTTGTCTGTAGTGGACATTAGTAATTTTGTATTATTTACCTTACCATACTGTTGTACTTAATAGTATTTTAATGACACATGGTTATTTTTACAGGAACTTGT
>CAXITT010001409.1:0-11771 GCA_964033795.1 Lymnaea stagnalis
AAAGTTCCAGACTGAAACAAAAGAGTTCCAGACAGACAACATAAATGCCCAGACAGGCAAAATAAATGACCAGACGGAAACTATTAATGTTCAGACGGAAACTATTAATGTTCAGACTGAAACAATTATATTCCAGACTGAAAAATGGTTCTCCAGACATAAAAACTGAAGTTCCGCACAGAAACAAAACAAATCATTTCCAGACAGATTAAAATAATTTCCAGACAGACAAAATAAAGTTCCAGACTGAAACAAAAGAGTTCCAGACAGACAACATAACATGCCCAGACAAGCAAAATAAATGACCAGACGGAAACTATTAATGTTCTGACGGAAACTATTAATGTTGAGACTGAAACAATTATATTCCAGACTGAAAAATGATTCTCCAGATATAAAAACTGAAGTTCGGGACAGAAAAAAAACAAATCATTTCCAGACAGATTAAAATAATTTCCAGACACACAAAATAAAGTTCCAGACTGAAACAAAAGAGTTCCAGACAGACAACATAAATGCCCAGACAGGCAAATTAAATGACCAGACGGAAACTATTAATGTTCAGACGGAAACTATTAATGTTCAGACTGAAACAATTATATTCGAGAGTGAAAAATGATTCTCCAGATATAAAAACTGAAGTTCCGGATGGAAACAAAACAAATCATTTCCAGACAGATTAAAATAATTTCAAGACAGACAAAATAAAGTTCCAGACTGAAACAAAAGAGTTCCAGACAGACAACATAAATGCCCAGACAGGCAAAATAAATGACCAGACGGAAACTATTAATGTTCAGACTGAAACAATTATATTCCAGAGTGAAAAATGATTCTCCAGATATAAAAACTGAAGTTCCGGACGGAAACAAAACAAATCATTTCCAGACAGATTAAAATAATTTCCAGACAGACAAAATAATGTTCCAGATTGAAACAAAAGAGTTCCAGACAGACAACATAACATGCCCAGACAAGCAAAATAAATGACCAGACGGAAACTATTAATGTTCAGACGGAAACTATTAATGTTCAGACTGAAACTATTATATTCCAGACTGAAAAATGATTCTCCAGATATAAAAACTGAAGTTCGGGACAGAAAAAAAACAAATCATTTCCAGACAGATTAAAATAATTTCCAGACAGACAAAATAAAGTTCCAGACTGAAACAAAAGAGTTCCAGACAGACAACATAAATGCCCAGACAGGCAAAATAAATGACCAGACGGAAACTATTAATGTTCAGACGGAAACTATTAATGTTCAGGCTGAAACAATTCTATTCCAGACTGAAAAATGATTCTCCAGATATAAAAACTGAAGTTCCGGACGTAAACAAAACAAATCATTTCCAGACAGATTAAAATAATTTCCAGACAGACAAAATAAAGTTCCAGACTGAAACAAAAGAGTTCCAGACAGACAACATAAATGCCCAGACAGGCAAAATAAATGACCAGACGGAAACTATTAATGTTCAGACGGAAACTATTAATGTTCAGGCTGAAACAATTCTATTCCAGACTGAAAAATGATTCTCCAGATATAAAAACTGAAGTTCCGGACGTAAACAAAACAAATCATTTCCAGACAGATTAAAATAATTTCCAGACAGACAAAATAAAGTTCCAGACTGAAACAAAAGAGTTCCAGACAGACAACATAAATGCCCAGACAGGCAAAATAAATGACCAGACGGAAACTATTAATGTTCAGACGGAAACTATTAATGTTCAGGCTGAAACAATTCTATTCCAGACTGAAAAATGATTCTCCAGATATAAAAACTGAAGTTCCGGACGTAAACAAAACAAATCATTTCCAGACAGATTAAAATAATTTCCAGACAGACAAAATAAAGTTCCAGACTGAAACAAAAGAGTTCCAGACAGACAACATAAATGCCCAGACAGGCAAAATAAATGACCAGACGGAAACTATTAATGTTCAGACGGAAACTATTAATGTTCAGGCTGAAACAATTCTATTCCAGACTGAAAAATGATTCTCCAGATATAAAAACTGAAGTTCCGGACGTAAACAAAACAAATCATTTCCAGACAGATTAAAATAATTTCCAGACAGACAAAATAAAGTTCCAGACTGAAACAAAAGAGTTCCAGACAGACAACATAAATGCCCAGACAGGCAAAATAAATGACCAGACGGAAACTATTAATGTTCAGACGGAAACTATTAATGTTCAGGCTGAAACAATTCTATTCCAGACTGAAAAATGATTCTCCAGATATAAAAACTGAAGTTCCGGACGTAAACAAAACAAATCATTTCCAGACAGATTAAAATAATTTCCAGACAGACAAAATAAAGTTCCAGACTGAAACAAAAGAGTTCCAGACAGACAACATAAATGCCCAGACAGGCAAAATAAATGACCAGACGGAAACTATTAATGTTCAGACGGAAACTATTAATGTTCAGGCTGAAACAATTCTATTCCAGACTGAAAAATGATTCTCCAGATATAAAAACTGAAGTTCCGGACGTAAACAAAACAAATCATTTCCAGACAGATTAAAATAATTTCCAGACAGACAAAATAAAGTTCCAGACTGAAACAAAAGAGTTCCAGACAGACAACATAAATGCCCAGACAGGCAAAATAAATGACCAGACGGAAACTATTAATGTTCAGACGGAAACTATTAATGTTCAGGCTGAAACAATTCTATTCCAGACTGAAAAATGATTCTCCAGATATAAAAACTGAAGTTCCGGACGTAAACAAAACAAATCATTTCCAGACAGATTAAAATAATTTCCAGACAGACAAAATAAAGTTCCAGACTGAAACAAAAGAGTTCCAGACAGACAACATAAATGCCCAGACAGGCAAAATAAATGACCAGACGGAAACTATTAATGTTCAGACGGAAACTATTAATGTTCAGGCTGAAACAATTCTATTCCAGACTGAAAAATGATTCTCCAGATATAAAAACTGAAGTTCCGGACGTAAACAAAACAAATCATTTCCAGACAGATTAAAATAATTTCCAGACAGACAAAATAAAGTTCCAGACTGAAACAAAAGAGTTCCAGACAGACAACATAAATGCCCAGACAGGCAAAATAAATGACCAGACGGAAACTATTAATGTTCAGACGGAAACTATTAATGTTCAGGCTGAAACAATTCTATTCCAGACTGAAAAATGATTCTCCAGATATAAAAACTGAAGTTCCGGACGTAAACAAAACAAATCATTTCCAGACAGATTAAAATAATTTCCAGACAGACAAAATAAAGTTCCAGACTGAAACAAAAGAGTTCCAGACAGACAACATAAATGCCCAGACAGGCAAAATAAATGACCAGACGGAAACTATTAATGTTCAGACGGAAACTATTAATGTTCAGGCTGAAACAATTCTATTCCAGACTGAAAAATGATTCTCCAGATATAAAAACTGAAGTTCCGGACGTAAACAAAACAAATCATTTCCAGACAGATTAAAATAATTTCCAGACAGACAAAATAAAGTTCCAGACTGAAACAAAAGAGTTCCAGACAGACAACATAAATGCCCAGACAGGCAAAATAAATGACCAGACGGAAACTATTAATGTTCAGACGAAACTATTAATGTTCAGACTGAAAAAATCATATTCCAGACTGAAAAATGATTCTCCAGATATAAAAACTGAAGTTCAGGACGGAAACAAAAACAAATCATTTCCAGACAGATTAAAATAATTTCCAGACAGAAAAAATAAAGTTCCAGACTGAAACAAAAGAGTTCCAGACAGACAACATAAATTCCCAGACAGGCAAAATAAATGACCAGACGGAAACTATTAATGATCAGACGGAAACTATTAATGTTCAGACGGAAACTATTAATGTTCAGACTGAAACAATTATATTCCAGAATGAAAAATGATTCTCCAGATATAAAAACTGAAAATCCGGACGGAAACAAAACAAATCATTTCCAGACAGATTAAAATAATTTCCAGACAGACAAAATAATGTTCCAGACTGAAACAAAAGAGTTCCAGACAGGCAGCATAAATGCCCAGACAGGCAAAAAAATGACCAGACGGAAACTATTAATGTTCAGACGGAAACTATTAAAGTTCAGACTGAAACAATTCTATTCCAGACTGAAAAATGATTCTCCAGATATAAAAACTGAAGTTCCGGACAGAAACAAAACAAATCATTTCCAGACAGATTAAAATAATTTCCAGACAGACAAAATAATGTTACAGACTGAAACAAAAGAGTTCCAGACAGACAGCATAAATGCCCAGAAATGCAAATTAAATGACCAGACGGAAACTATTAATGTTCAGACGGAAACTATTAATGTTCAGACTGAAACAATTCTATTCCAGACTGAAAAATGATTCTCCAGATATAAAAACTGAAGTTCCGGACAGAAACAAAACAAATCATTTCCAGACAGATTAAAATAATTTCCAGACACACAAAATAAAGTTCCAGACTGAAACAAAAGAGTTCCAGACAGACAACATAAATGCCCAGACAGGCAAAATAAATGACCAGACGGAAACTATTAATGTTCAGACGGAAACTATTAATGTTCAGACTGAAACAATTCTATTCCAGACTGAAAAATGATTCTCCAGATATAAAAACTGAAGTCCCGGACGGAAACAACACAAATCATTTCCAGACAGATTAAAATAATTTCCAGACAGACAAAATAAAGTTCCAGACTGAAACAAAAGAGTTCCAGACAGACAACATAAATGCCCAGACAGGCAAAATAAATGACCAGACGGAAACTATTAATGTTCAGACGGAAACTATTAATGTTCAGGCTGAAACAATTCTATTCCAGACTGAAAAATGATTCTCCAGATATAAAAACTGAAGTTCCGGACGTAAACAAAACAAATCATTTCCAGACAGATTAAAATAATTTCCAGACAGACAAAATAAAGTTCCAGACTGAAACAAAAGAGTTCCAGACAGACAACATAAATGCCCAGACAGGCAAAATAAATGACCAGACGGAAACTATTAATGTTCAGACGGAAACTATTAATGTTCAGGCTGAAACAATTCTATTCCAGACTGAAAAATGATTCTCCAGATATAAAAACTGAAGTTCCGGACGTAAACAAAACAAATCATTTCCAGACAGATTAAAATAATTTCCAGACAGACAAAATAAAGTTCCAGACTGAAACAAAAGAGTTCCAGACAGACAACATAAATGCCCAGACAGGCAAAATAAATGACCAGACGGAAACTATTAATGTTCAGACGGAAACTATTAATGTTCAGGCTGAAACAATTCTATTCCAGACTGAAAAATGATTCTCCAGATATAAAAACTGAAGTTCCGGACGTAAACAAAACAAATCATTTCCAGACAGATTAAAATAATTTCCAGACAGACAAAATAAAGTTCCAGACTGAAACAAAAGAGTTCCAGACAGACAACATAAATGCCCAGACAGGCAAAATAAATGACCAGACGGAAACTATTAATGTTCAGACGGAAACTATTAATGTTCAGGCTGAAACAATTCTATTCCAGACTGAAAAATGATTCTCCAGATATAAAAACTGAAGTTCCGGACGTAAACAAAACAAATCATTTCCAGACAGATTAAAATAATTTCCAGACAGACAAAATAAAGTTCCAGACTGAAACAAAAGAGTTCCAGACAGACAACATAAATGCCCAGACAGGCAAAATAAATGACCAGACGGAAACTATTAATGTTCAGACGGAAACTATTAATGTTCAGGCTGAAACAATTCTATTCCAGACTGAAAAATGATTCTCCAGATATAAAAACTGAAGTTCCGGACGTAAACAAAACAAATCATTTCCAGACAGATTAAAATAATTTCCAGACAGACAAAATAAAGTTCCAGACTGAAACAAAAGAGTTCCAGACAGACAACATAAATGCCCAGACAGGCAAAATAAATGACCAGACGGAAACTATTAATGTTCAGACGGAAACTATTAATGTTCAGGCTGAAACAATTCTATTCCAGACTGAAAAATGATTCTCCAGATATAAAAACTGAAGTTCCGGACGTAAACAAAACAAATCATTTCCAGACAGATTAAAATAATTTCCAGACAGACAAAATAAAGTTCCAGACTGAAACAAAAGAGTTCCAGACAGACAACATAAATGCCCAGACAGGCAAAATAAATGACCAGACGGAAACTATTAATGTTCAGACGGAAACTATTAATGTTCAGGCTGAAACAATTCTATTCCAGACTGAAAAATGATTCTCCAGATATAAAAACTGAAGTTCCGGACGTAAACAAAACAAATCATTTCCAGACAGATTAAAATAATTTCCAGACAGACAAAATAAAGTTCCAGACTGAAACAAAAGAGTTCCAGACAGACAACATAAATGCCCAGACAGGCAAAATAAATGACCAGACGGAAACTATTAATGTTCAGACGGAAACTATTAATGTTCAGGCTGAAACAATTCTATTCCAGACTGAAAAATGATTCTCCAGATATAAAAACTGAAGTTCCGGACGTAAACAAAACAAATCATTTCCAGACAGATTAAAATAATTTCCAGACAGACAAAATAAAGTTCCAGACTGAAACAAAAGAGTTCCAGACAGACAACATAAATGCCCAGACAGGCAAAATAAATGACCAGACGGAAACTATTAATGTTCAGACGGAAACTATTAATGTTCAGGCTGAAACAATTCTATTCCAGACTGAAAAATGATTCTCCAGATATAAAAACTGAAGTTCCGGACGTAAACAAAACAAATCATTTCCAGACAGATTAAAATAATTTCCAGACAGACAAAATAAAGTTCCAGACTGAAACAAAAGAGTTCCAGACAGACAACATAAATGCCCAGACAGGCAAAATAAATGACCAGACGGAAACTATTAATGTTCAGACGGAAACTATTAATGTTCAGGCTGAAACAATTCTATTCCAGACTGAAAAATGATTCTCCAGATATAAAAACTGAAGTTTCGGACAGAAACAAAACAAATAATTTCCAGACAGATTAAAATAATTTCCAGACAGACAAAATAAAGTTCCAGACTGAAACAAAAGAGTTCCAGACATACAACATAAATGCCCATACAGGCAAAATAAATGACCAGACGGAAACTATTAATGTTCAGACGGCAACTATTAATGTTCAGACTGAAACAATTATATTCCAGACTGAAAAATGATTTTCCAGATATAAAAACTGAAGTTCCGGACGGGAACAAAACAAATCATTTCAAGACAGATTAAAATAATTTCCAGACAGACAAAATAATGTTCCAGACTGAAACAAAAGAGTTCCAGACAGACAACATAAATGCCCAGACAGGCAAAAAAATGACCAGACGGAAACTATTAATGTTCAGACGGAAACTATTAATGTTCAGACGGAAACTATTAATGTTCAGACGGAAACTATTAATGTTCAGACTGAAACAATTATATTCCAGAGTGAAAAATGATTCTCCAGATATAAAAACTGAAGTTCCGGACGGAAACAAAACAAATCATTTCCAGACAGATTAAAATAATTTCCAGACAGACAAAATAAAGTTCCAGACTGAAACAAAAGAGTTCCAGACAGACAACATAAATGCCCAGACAGGCAAAATAAATGACCAGACGGAAACTATTAATGTTCAGACGGAAACTATTAATGTTCAGGCTGAAACAATTCTATTCCAGACTGAAAAATGATTCTCCAGATATAAAAACTGAAGTTCCGGACGTAAACAAAACAAATCATTTCCAGACAGATTAAAATAATTTCCAGACAGACAAAATAAAGTTCCAGACTGAAACAAAAGAGTTCCAGACAGACAACATAAATGCCCAGACAGGCAAAATAAATGACCAGACGGAAACTATTAATGTTCAGACGGAAACTATTAATGTTCAGGCTGAAACAATTCTATTCCAGACTGAAAAATGATTCTCCAGATATAAAAACTGAAGTTCCGGACGTAAACAAAACAAATCATTTCCAGACAGATTAAAATAATTTCCAGACAGACAAAATAAAGTTCCAGACTGAAACAAAAGAGTTCCAGACAGACAACATAAATGCCCAGACAGGCAAAATAAATGACCAGACGGAAACTATTAATGTTCAGACGGAAACTATTAATGTTCAGGCTGAAACAATTCTATTCCAGACTGAAAAATGATTCTCCAGATATAAAAACTGAAGTTCCGGACGTAAACAAAACAAATCATTTCCAGACAGATTAAAATAATTTCCAGACAGACAAAATAAAGTTCCAGACTGAAACAAAAGAGTTCCAGACAGACAACATAAATGCCCAGACAGGCAAAATAAATGACCAGACGGAAACTATTAATGTTCAGACGGAAACTATTAATGTTCAGGCTGAAACAATTCTATTCCAGACTGAAAAATGATTCTCCAGATATAAAAACTGAAGTTCCGGACGTAAACAAAACAAATCATTTCCAGACAGATTAAAATAATTTCCAGACAGACAAAATAAAGTTCCAGACTGAAACAAAAGAGTTCCAGACAGACAACATAAATGCCCAGACAGGCAAAATAAATGACCAGACGGAAACTATTAATGTTCAGACGGAAACTATTAATGTTCAGGCTGAAACAATTCTATTCCAGACTGAAAAATGATTCTCCAGATATAAAAACTGAAGTTCCGGACGTAAACAAAACAAATCATTTCCAGACAGATTAAAATAATTTCCAGACAGACAAAATAAAGTTCCAGACTGAAACAAAAGAGTTCCAGACAGACAACATAAATGCCCAGACAGGCAAAATAAATGACCAGACGGAAACTATTAATGTTCAGACGGAAACTATTAATGTTCAGACTAAAACAATTATATTCCAGACTGAAAAATGATTCTCCAGATATAAAAACTGAAGTTCCGGACAGAAACAAAACAAATCATTTCCAGACAGATTAAAATAATTTCCAGACAGACAAAATAAAGTTCCAGACTGAAACAAAAGAGTTCCAGACAGACAACATAAATGCACAGACAGGCAAAATAAATGACTTGACGGAAACTATTAATGTTCAGACGGAAACTATTAATGTTCAGACGGAAACAATTATATTCCAGACTGAAAAAGGATTTTCCAGATATAAAAACTGAAGTTCCGGACGGAAACAAAACAAATCATTTCCAGACAGATTAAAATAATTTTCCAGACCGACAAAATAAAGTTCCAGACTGAAACAAAAGAGTTCCAGACAGATAACATAAATGCCCAGACAGGCAAAATAAATGAAAAGACGGAAACTATTAATGTTCAGACGGAAACTATTAATGTTCAGATGTAAACTATTAATGTTCAGACGGAAACTATTAATGTTCAGACTGAAACAATTATATTCCAGACTGAAAAATGATTCTCCAGATATAAAAACTGAAGTTCCGGACGGAAACAAAACAAATCATTTCCAGACAGATTAAAGTTCCAGACTGAAACAAAAGAGTTCCAGACAGACAACATAATTGCCCAGACAGGCAAAATAAATGACCAGACGGAAACTATTAATGTTCAGACGGAAACTATTAATGTTCAGACGGAAACTATTAATGTTCAGACTGAAACAATTCTATTCAAGACAGAAAAATGATTCTCCAGATATAAAAACTGAAGTTTCGGACAGAAACAAAACAAATCATTTCCAGACAGATTAAAATAATTTCCAGACAGACAAAATAAAGTTCAAGACTTAAACAAAAGAATTCCAGACAGACAACATAACATTGCCCAGACAAGCAAAATAAATGACCAGACGGACACTATTAATGTTCAGACGGAAACTATTAATGTTCAGACGAAAGCTATTAATGTTCAGACTGAAACAATTATATTCCAAAGTGAAAAATGATTCTCCAGATATAAAAACTCAAGTTCCGGACGGAAACAAAACAAATCATTTCCAGACAGATTAAAATAATTTCCAGACAGACAAAATAAAATTCCAGACTAAAACGAAAAAAGAGTTCCAGACAGACATTATAAATGCCCAGACAGGCAAAATAAATGACCAGACGGAAACTATTAATGTTCAGACGGAAACTATTAATGTTCAGACTGAAACAATTCTATTCAAGACAGAAAAATGATTCTCCAGATATAAAAACTGAAGTTTCGGACAGAAACAAAACAAATCATTTCCAGACAGATTAAAATAATTTCCAGACAGACAAAATAAAGTTCAAGACTTTCTCAATAATTCTAGATCTTACTCAAGCTTTCTCAAAATTTCTCATCTTTTCTCAATAATTCTCAATAATTCTTAATATTTCTCAAATTTTCTCAATCTTTCTCAAATTTTCTCAATCTGTCTCAAATTTTCTGAAGCTTTCTCAATAATTCTCAATTTTTCTCAAAATTTCTTAACTTTTCTTAATAATTCTCCATCTTTCTCAAATATTTTCATTCATTCTCAATAATTCTCGATCTTTTTCAAGCTTTCTCAAATTTTCTCAATATTTCTCAATATTTATCAATTTTTCTCAAAATTTCACATCCCTTATCAATAATTCTCAATATTTCATAAATTTCTCAAACTTTCTCAATCCGTCTCAAATTTTCTCAATAATTCTCAATCTTTCTCAAAATTACTCAACATTTCTCAAACTTTCTAAAGCTTTCTCAAAATTTCTCAACCTTTCTCAAGCTTTCTCAAGCTTTCTCTAAATAATTCTCAATAATTCTCAATATTTCTTAACATTTCTCAAACTTTCTCAATCTTTCTCAAATTTTCTAAAGCTTTCTCAAGCTTTCTCAATTTTTCTCAACCTTTCTCAATATTTCTCGATCTTTCTCAAGCTTTCTCAAGCTTTCTAAAAATTTCTCAACATTTCGCAAACTTTCTCAATATTTCTCAATATTTCTCAATTTTTCTCAAAATTTCACAACCTTTCTCAATAATTCTCGATCTTTCTCAAGCTTACTCAAGCTTTCTCAAAATTTCTCATCCTTTCTCAATAATTCTCAATATTTCTTAACATTTCTCAAACTTTCTCAAGCTTTCTCAAATTTTCTCAATATTTCTCAATAATTCTCAATCTTTCTCAATCGTTCTATTTTTTTCCAAATTTTCTCAAGCTTTCTACAAATTTCTCAACATTTCTCAAACTTTCTGAAGCTTTCTCAATATTTCTCAATATTTCTCAATATTTATAAATGTTTCTCAAAATTTCACATCCTTTATCAATAATTTTCAATATTTCATAAATTTCTCAAACTTTCTCAATCTGTCTCAAATTTTCAGAAGCTTTCTCAATAATTCTCAATCTTTCTCAAAATTACTCAACATTTCTCAAACTTTCTAAAGCTTTCTCAAAATTTCTCAACCTTTCTCAAAAATTCTCAAGCTTTCTCAAGCTTTCTCTAAATTTCTCATCCTTTCTCAATAATTCTCAATAATTCTCAATATTTCTTAACATTTCTCAAACTTTCTCAATCTTTCTCAAATTTTCTAAAGCTTTCTCAAGCTTTCTCAATTTTTCTCAACCTTTCTCAACCTTTCTCAATATTTCTCAATCTTTCTCAAATATTGTTATTCATTCTTAATCTTTCTCAAGCTTTCTCAAGCTTTCTCAAAGTTTCTCAATATTTCTCAATAATTCTCAATCTTTCTCAAAATTTCTCAAGCTTTCTCGAACTTTCTCAATCTTTCTAAATCTTTCTAAATTTTTTTCAAAATTTCTCAATCTTTCTCAAGCTTTCTAAAAATTTCTCAACATTTCTCAAACTTTCTGAA
>CAXITT010001409.1:25052-38614 GCA_964033795.1 Lymnaea stagnalis
GACTAAAATAAAACAGACTGGACTAAACTAAACCAGACTTGACTAAAATAAAACTAACGGGACTAAACAAAAACAGACTGGACGAAACTAAATCTCACTTGACAAAACTAAAACAGACTGGAGTAAACTAAAACAAACTGAGTTAAACTAAAACTAACTGGACTAAACTAAAACTGACTGTACTTAACTAAAACAGACTAGAGTAAACTAAAACAGACTGGATTAAACTAAAACAGACTGAACTAAACTAAAACAGACTGGACTAGACTAAAACTCACTGGACTAAACTAAAACTGACTGGAACAAACTAAAACTGACAAGACTAAACTAAATCAGACTGGACTAAATTAAAATAGAATGGACTAAACTAGACCAGACTTGACTAAAATAAAACTAACTGGACTAAACAAAAACAGACTAGACTATACCAAAACTCACTGGACTAAACTAAAACAGACTGGACTAAAGTAAAACGGACTTGACTAAACTAAAAGAGACTGGACTAAACTAAAACAGACTGGACTGAACTAAAACAGACTATATTAAACTAAACAGACTGGACTAAACTAAAGCAGAACTAAAACTGACTGGAACAAACTAAAAAAGATAGGACTAAACTAAAACAGACTGGACTAAAATAAAACAGACTGGACTAAACTAAACCAGACTTGACTAAAATAAAACTAACTGGACTAAACAAAAACAGACTGGACAAAACTAAATCTCACTTGACAAAACTAAAACAGACTGGAGTAAACTAAAAAAAACTGGGCTAAACTAAAACTAATTGCACTAAACTAAAACTGACTGAACTAAAACTAAAACGTATTGGACTAGACTAAAACAGACTATATTAAACTAAAACAGCCTAGACTAAACTAAAGTAGAACTAAAACTGACTGGAACAAACTAAAACAGATAAGACTAAACTAAAACAGACTGGACTAAACTAAAACTGACTGAACTAAACTAAAACAGACTAGACTAAACTAAAACAGACTGGATTAAACTAAAACAGACTGGACTAAACTAAAACAGACTGGACTAGACTAAAACTAACTAATTAAAAACAGACTGGACAATACCATAACTCACATTACTATACTAAAACAGACTGGACTAATCTAAAACGGATTGACTAAACTAAAAGAACCTAAACTAAAACAGACTGAGCTAAACTAAAACTGACTGGACAAAACTAAAACTGACTGGACTAAACTAAAACAGACTGGAATAAACTAAATCTCACTGGACTAAACTAAAACAGACTGGACTAGACCAAAACTCACTGGACTAAACTAAAACAGACTGGAGTAAACCAAAACTGATTTGACTAAAACTATTAATGTTCAGACGGAAACTATTAATGTTCAGACGGAAACTATTAATGTTCAGACTGAAACAATTATATTCCAGAATGAAAAATGATTCTCCAGAAATAAAAAATAAAGTTCGAGACGGAAACAAAACAAATCATTTCCAGACAGATTAAAATAATTTCCAGACAGACAAAATAAAGTTCCAGACTGAAACAAAAGAGTTCCAGACAGACAACATAAATGCCCAGACAGGCAAAATAAATGACCAGACGGAAACTATTCATGTTCAGACGGAAACTATTGATTTTCAGACGGAAACTATTAATGTTCAGACTGAAACAATCAAATTCCAGACTGAAAAAGGATTCTCCAGATAAAAAAAATAAAGTTCGAGACGGAAACAAAACAAATCATTTCCAGACAGATTAAAATAATTTCCAGACAGACAAAATAAAGTTCCAGACTGAAACAAAAGAGTTCCAGACAGACAACATAAATGCCCAGACAGGCAAAATAAATGACCAGACGGAAACTATTAATGTTCAGACGGAAACTATTAATGTTCAGGCTGAAACAATTCTATTCCAGACTGAAAAATGATTCTCCAGATATAAAAACTGAAGTTCCGGACGTAAACAAAACAAATCATTTCCAGACAGATTAAAATAATTTCCAGACAGACAAAATAAAGTTCCAGACTGAAACAAAAGAGTTCCAGACAGACAACATAAATGCCCAGACAGGCAAAATAAATGACCAGACGGAAACTATTAATGTTCAGACGGAAACTATTAATGTTCAGGCTGAAACAATTCTATTCCAGACTGAAAAATGATTCTCCAGATATAAAAACTGAAGTTCCGGACGTAAACAAAACAAATCATTTCCAGACAGATTAAAATAATTTCCAGACAGACAAAATAAAGTTCCAGACTGAAACAAAAGAGTTCCAGACAGACAACATAAATGCCCAGACAGGCAAAATAAATGACCAGACGGAAACTATTAATGTTCAGACGGAAACTATTAATGTTCAGGCTGAAACAATTCTATTCCAGACTGAAAAATGATTCTCCAGATATAAAAACTGAAGTTCCGGACGTAAACAAAACAAATCATTTCCAGACAGATTAAAATAATTTCCAGACAGACAAAATAAAGTTCCAGACTGAAACAAAAGAGTTCCAGACAGACAACATAAATGCCCAGACAGGCAAAATAAATGACCAGACGGAAACTATTAATGTTCAGACGGAAACTATTAATGTTCAGGCTGAAACAATTCTATTCCAGACTGAAAAATGATTCTCCAGATATAAAAACTGAAGTTCCGGACGTAAACAAAACAAATCATTTCCAGACAGATTAAAATAATTTCCAGACAGACAAAATAAAGTTCCAGACTGAAACAAAAGAGTTCCAGACAGACAACATAAATGCCCAGACAGGCAAAATAAATGACCAGACGGAAACTATTAATGTTCAGACGGAAACTATTAATGTTCAGGCTGAAACAATTCTATTCCAGACTGAAAAATGATTCTCCAGATATAAAAACTGAAGTTCCGGACGTAAACAAAACAAATCATTTCCAGACAGATTAAAATAATTTCCAGACAGACAAAATAAAGTTCCAGACTGAAACAAAAGAGTTCCAGACAGACAACATAAATGCCCAGACAGGCAAAATAAATGACCAGACGGAAACTATTAATGTTCAGACGGAAACTATTAATGTTCAGGCTGAAACAATTCTATTCCAGACTGAAAAATGATTCTCCAGATATAAAAACTGAAGTTCCGGACGTAAACAAAACAAATCATTTCCAGACAGATTAAAATAATTTCCAGACAGACAAAATAAAGTTCCAGACTGAAACAAAAGAGTTCCAGACAGACAACATAAATGCCCAGACAGGCAAAATAAATGACCAGACGGAAACTATTAATGTTCAGACGGAAACTATTAATGTTCAGGCTGAAACAATTCTATTCCAGACTGAAAAATGATTCTCCAGATATAAAAACTGAAGTTCCGGACGTAAACAAAACAAATCATTTCCAGACAGATTAAAATAATTTCCAGACAGACAAAATAAAGTTCCAGACTGAAACAAAAGAGTTCCAGACAGACAACATAAATGCCCAGACAGGCAAAATAAATGACCAGACGGACTAAACTAAAACAGACTGGACTAAAATAAAACAGAATAGACTAAACTAAAACTCACTGAACTGTACTAAAACTCACTGGACTAAACTAAAACTGACTGGAACAAACTAACACAGACTGGACTAAACTAAAACTGACTTGACTAAACTAAAACAGACAGGACTAAACTAAAACAGACTGGACTAAACTAAAACAGATTGGACTAAACTAGACCAGACTTGACTAACATTAAACTAACTGGACTAAACAAAAACAGACTGGACTAAACAAAATCTCACTGGATAAATCTAAAACAGACTGGACTAGACCAAAACTCACTGGTCTAAACTAAAGCGGACTGGACTAAACTAAAACTGACTGGACTAAACTAAAACTTATTGGACTAGACTAAAACAGACTGGACTAAACAAAAACAGACTGGACTAAACTAAACCAGACTTGACTAAAATAAAACTGACTGGACTAAACAAAAACAGACTGGACAAAACTAAAACAGACTGGACTAGACCAAAACTCACTGGACTCAACGAAAACGGACTGGACAAAACTAAAACTGACTGGACTAAACATAAATCTGACTGGACTAAACTAAAACCGACTGGGCTAAACTAAAACTGACTGGACAGCGGTAAAACAGACTAAACTAAACTAAAACAGACTGGAATAAACTAAAACCGACTGGACTAAACAAAAGCAGACTGGACTAAACTATAACTCAATGTACTAAACTAAAACAGACTGGACTAAAAAGAAACAGACTAAACTAAACTAAAACTAACTCAACTATACTAAAACTCACTGGACTAAACTAAAACTGACTGGAACAAACTAAAACAGACTGGACCAAACTAAAACTGACTGGACTAAACAAAAGCAGACTGGACTAAACTAAAACTGACTGGACTAAACAAAAACAGACTAGACAATACCAAAACTCACTGGACTAAACTAAAACAGACTGGACTAGACCAAAACTCACTGGACGTAACTAAAACGGGCTGGACAAAACTAAAACTGACTGGACTAAACATAAAACTGACTGGACTAAACTAAAACAGACTGGACTAAACTAAAACAGACTGGACAAAACTAAAACCGACTCGACTAAACAAAAACAGACTGGACAAAACTAAAACTGACTGGACTAAACTAAAACAGACTGGTCTTAACTAAAACCGACTGGACTAAACTAAAACAGACTGGACAAAACTAAAACCGACTCGACTAAACAAAAACAGACTGGACAAAACTAAAACTGACTGGACTAAACTAAAACAGACTGGTCTTAACTAAAACCGACTGGACTAAACTAAAACAGACTGGAATAAACTAAAACCGACTGGACTAAATAAAAGCAGATTGGACTAAACTAAACCTCAATGGACTAAACTTAAACAGACTGGACTAAACTAAAACAGACTGGACTAAACTAAAACTCACTGGACTATACTAAAACTCAATGGACTAATCTAAAACTGATTGGAACAAACTAAAACAGACTGGACTAAACTAAAACTGACTGGACTAAACTAAAACAGACTGGACTAAACTAAAACAGACTGGACTAAACTAAAACAGACTGAACTAAACTAAACCAGACTTGACTAAAACAAAACTCACTGGACTAAACAAAAACAGACTGGACTAAACAAAATCTCACTGGACAAAACTAAAACAGACTGGACTAGACCAAAACTCACTGGTCTAAACTTAAACGGACTTGACTAAACTAAAACTGTCTGGACTAAACTAAAACTTATTGGACTAGACTAAAACAGACTTGACAAAATTAAAACAGACTGGACTAAACTAAAACTGACTGGAAGAAACTAAAACCAACTGGACTAAACAAAAGCAGACTAGACTAAACTTAAACTAAACCTCAATGGACTAAACTAAAACAGACTGGACTAAAATAAAACAGACTGAACTAAACTAAAACTCACTGAACTATACTAAAACTCACTGGACTAAACTAAAACTGACTGGAACAAAGACTAAATTAAAACTGACTGGACTAATTAAAAACAGACTGGACAATACCATAACTCACTTTACTAAACTAAAACAGACTGGACTAATCTAAAACGGATTTGCTAAACTAAAAGAGACTAGACTAAACTAAAACAGACAGGACTAATCACAGACTGGACTAAACTAAAATGTACTGGACTAAACTAAAACTGACTGGACTTGACTAAAACAGACTAGACTAAACTAAAACAGACTGGATTAAACTAAAACAGACTGGACTAAACTAAAACAGACTGGACTAAACTAAAACAGACTGGACTAAACTAAAACAGACTGGACTAAACTAAAACAGACTGGACTAAACTAAAACAGACTGGACTAAACTAAAACAGACTGGACTAAACTAAAACAGACTGGACTAAACTAAAACAGACTGAACTAAACTAAACCAGACTTGACTAAAACAAAACTCACTGGACTAAACAAAAACAGACTGGACTAAACAAAATCTCACTGGACAAAACTAAAACAGACTGGACTAGACCAAAACTCACTGGTCTAAACTTAAACGGACTTGACTAAACTAAAACTGTCTGGACTAAACTAAAACTTATTGGACTAGACTAAAACAGACTTGACTAAATTAAAACAGACTGGACTAAACTAAAACTGACTGGAAGAAACTAAAACCAACTGGACTAAACAAAAGCAGACTAGACTAAACTTATACTAAACCTCAATGGACTAAACTAAAACAGACTGGACTAAAATAAAACAGACTGAACTAAACTAAAACTCATTGAACTATACTAAAACTCACTGGACTAAACTAAAACTGACTGGAACAAAGACTAAATTAAAACTGACTGGACTAATTAAAACAGACTGGACAATACCATAACTCACTTTACTAAACTAAAACAGACTGGACTAATCTAAAACGGATTTGACTAAACTAAAAGAGACTAGACTAAACTAAAACAGACAGGACTAATCACAGACTGGACTAAACTAAAATGGACTGGACTAAACTAAAACTGACTGGACTAGACTAAAACAGACTAGACTAAACTAAAACAGACTGGATTAAACTAAAACAGACTGGACTAAACTAAAACAGACTGGACTAGACTAAAATTCACTGGACTAAACTAAAACTGACTGGAACAAACTAAAACTGACAAGACTAAACTAAAACAGACTGGACTAAATTAAAAAAGAATGGACTGAATTAAAAGAGACTGGACTAAACTAAAACAGACTGGACTAAACTAAAACAGACTGGAATAAACTAAAACCGACTGTACTAAACTAAAACTGACTGGACTAAACTAAAACTGATTGGACTAAACTAAAAGAGACTGACTAAACTAAAACAGACTGAACTGAGCTAAAACTCAATGGACTAAACTTAAACAGATTGGACTAAATTAAATCTGACTGGACTAAACTTAAACAGACTGGACTAAACTAAAACTCACTGGACTAAACTAAAACCGACTGGACTAAACTAAAACTTACTAGACTAAACTAAAACTGATTGGACTAAACTAAAAGAGAGTGGACTAAACTAAAACAGACTGAACTAAACTAAAACTCACTGGACTAAACTAAAACTGACTGGAACAAACTAAAACAGACTGGACTTAACTAAAACAGACTAGACTAAACTAAAACTGACTGGACTAAACAAAAACAGACCGGAATAAACTAAAACTCACTGGACGAAACTAAAACAGACGATACTAGACCAAAACTCAATGTACTAAACTAAAACGGACCGGACTAAATTAAAACTGACTGGACTAAACATAAAACTGACTAGACTAAACTAAAACAGACTGGACTAAACTAAAACAGACTGGACAAAACTAAAACCGATTCGACTAAACAAAAACAGACTGGACAAAACTAAAACTGACTGGACTAAAATAAAACAGACTGGTCTTAACTAAAACCGACTGGACTAAACAAAAGCAGACTGGACTAAACTAAAACTGACTGGACTAAACAAAAACAGACTAGACAATACCAAAACTCACTGGACTAAACTAAAACAGACTGGACTAGACCAAAACTCACTGGACGTAACTAAAACGGGCTGGACAAAACTAAAACTGACTGGACTAAACATAAAACTGACTGGACTAAACTAA
This sequence comes from Lymnaea stagnalis, assembly GCA_964033795.1. Taxonomy (NCBI): domain Eukaryota; kingdom Metazoa; phylum Mollusca; class Gastropoda; family Lymnaeidae; genus Lymnaea; species Lymnaea stagnalis. The sequence continues at coordinate 32,675 of CAXITT010001409.1, forward strand.
AACAGACTGGACTAAACTAAAACAGACTGGACAAAACTAAAACCGACTCGACTAAACAAAAACAGACTGGACAAAACTAAAACTGACTGGACTAAACTAAAACAGACTGGTCTTAACTAAAACCGACTGGACTAAACTAAAACAGACTGGAATAAACTAAAACCGACTGGACTAAATAAAAGCAGATTGGACTAAACTAAACCTCAATGGACTAAACTTAAACAGACTGGACTAAACTAAAACAGACTGGACTAAACTAAAACTGACTGGACTAAACTAAAACAGACTGGACTAAACTAAAACAGACTGGACTAAACTAAAACAGACTGAACTAAACTAAACCAGACTTGACTAAAACAAAACTCACTGGACTAAACAAAAACAGACTGGACTAAACAAAATCTCACTGGACAAAACTAAAACAGACTGGACTAGACCAAAACTCACTGGTCTAAACTAAAACGGACTTGACTAAACTAAAACTGTCTGGACTAAACTAAAACTTATTGGACTAGACTAAAACAGACTTGACAAAATTAAAACAGACTGGACTAAACTAAAACTGACTGGAAGAAACTAAAACCAACTGGACTAAACAAAAGCAGACTAGACTAAACTTAAACTAAACCTCAATGGACTAAACTAAAACAGACTGGACTAAAATAAAACAGACTGAACTAAACTAAAACTCACTGAACTATACTAAAACTCACTGGACTAAACTAAAACTGACTGGAACAAAGACTAAATTAAAACTGACTGGACTAATTAAAAACAGACTGGACAATACCATAACTCACTTTACTAAACTAAAACAGACTGGACTAATCTAAAACGGATTTGCTAAACTAAAAGAGACTAGACTAAACTAAAACAGACAGGACTAATCACAGACTGGACTAAACTAAAATGTACTGGACTAAACTAAAACTGACTGGACTTGACTAAAACAGACTAGACTAAACTAAAACAGACTGGATTAAACTAAAACAGACTGGACTAAACTAAAACAGACTGGACTAGACTAAAATTCACTGGACTAAACTAAAACTGACTGGAACAAACTAAAACTGACAAGACTAAACTAAAACAGACTGGACTAAATTTAAAAAGAATGGACTGAAATAAAAGAGACTGGACTAAACTAAAACAGACTGGACTAAACTAAAACAGACTGGAATAAACTAAAACCGACTGTACTAAACTAAAACTGACTGGACTAAACTAAAACTGATGGGACTAAACTAAAAGAGACTGGACTAAACTAAAACAGACTGAACTGAGCTAAAACTCAATGGACTAAACTAAAACAGATTGGACTAAACTAAATCTGACTGGACTAAACTAAAACAGACTGGACTAAACTAAAACTCACTGGACTAAACTAAAACCGACTGGACTAAACTAAAACTTACTAGACTAAACTAAAACTGATTTGACTAAACTAAAAGAGAGTGGACTAAACTAAAACAGACTGGAACAAACTAAAACAGACTGGACTAAACTAAAACAGACTGGACTAAACTAAAACTGACTGAACTAAACAAAAACAGACCGGAATAAACTAAAACTCACTGGACGAAACTAAAACAGACTATACTAGACCAAAACTCAATGGACTAAACTAAAACGGACCGGACTAAATTAAAACTGACTGGACTAAACTAAAATAGACTGGACTAAACTAAAACAGACTGGACTAAACTAGAACAGACTGGACTAAACTAAAACAGACTGGACTAAACTAAACCTGACTGGACTAAACAAAAACAGACTGGACTAAACTAAAACAGACTGGTCTAGACCAAAACTCACTGGACTAAACTAAAACGGACTTGACTAAATTAAAACTGACTGGACTAAACTAAAACTGACCGGATTAAACTAAAACAGACTGAACTAAACTAAAACAGACTGGACTAAACTAAAACAGACTGAGCTAAACTAAAACTGTTTTGACAAAACTAAAACTTACTGGACTAAACTAAAACAGACTGGACTAAACTAAATCTCACTGGACAAACTAAAAAAGACTGGACTAGACCAAAACTCACTGGAATAAACTAAAACAGACTGGAGTAAAACAAAACTGATTGGACTAAACTAAAACAGACTGGACTAAAGTAAAACAGACTGGAATAAACTAACACTGACTAGACTAAACCAAACCAGACTGGACTAATCTTGTTGTTCGTCCTTCGAGGATCGACGATGACCATCGAGTCGGCTGGTGACTGATTACTTGCGCGGGTGACTTTTGTTTTAAGTGAGGAAGAGTTGCGCAGCGTCAACCTCACTCTCTCGTCCGCGCTCACATTATCCAGTGGCAAAACTCTACGTCAAGACGACAAGGGATTGGTACGGTTGCAGGAATGGACATTGTATGCACCTTACGGGACTCCAACTATGGGTTTGAATTCAGAGTTTCCTTCTCTTAAATGAGTTGCCGACCAAGGTTAACGAGCCACATCCAACCGGGACTAAACTAAAACTTAATGAACTAAACTAAAAAATATTCGACTAAACTAAAACTGACTGGACTAAACTAAAACATACTTGAGAGAACTAAAACAGACTGGACTAAACTAAAACCGACAGGACTAGACCAAAACTTACTGGACTAAACTAATATCGACTGGGCTAAACTAAAACTGACTGGACTAAACTAAAACAGACTGGAATAAACTAAAACTGACTGGACTAAACAAAAGCAGACTAGACTAAACTAAAACTCAATGGACTAAACTAAAACAGATTCGACTAAACTAAAACAGACTCGACTAAACTAAAACAAACTGGACTAAACTAAACAGACTGGATTAAACTAAAACGCACTGGACAAAACTAAAACAGACTGGACTGAACTAAAACAGACTGGATTAAACTAAAACATACTGGACTAAACTAAAACAGACTGGTCTCCTAAATGGAATAAATAAAAACAGAACTGACTAAACTAAAAACTCACTGGACTAAACTAAAACAGAATGGAATAAACTAAATTTGACTGGACTAAACAAAAACAGACTGGACTAAACTAAAACTCATTGGACCAAACTAGAAAAAGTCTGGACTTAACTACAACAGACTAGATTAAACTTAAACAGACTGGACTAAACAAAAACAGACTGGACTAAACTAAAACTGACTGGACTAATTAAAAACAGACTGGACAATACCATAACTCACTTTACTAAATTAAAAGAGACTGGCCTAATCTAAAACGGATTTGACTAAACTAAAAGAACCTAGACTAAACTGAAACAGACTGGACTAATCAAAAAATGACTGGACTAAACTAAAACAGACTGGACTAAACTAAAACTGACTGTACTAAACTAAAACAGACTAGAGTAAACTAAAACAGACTGGATTAAACTTAAACAGACTGGACTAAACTAAAACAGACTGGACTAGACTAAAACTAACTGGACTAAACTAAAACTGACTGGAAAAAACTAAAACTGACAAGACTAAACTAAAACAGACTGGACTAAATTAAAACAGAATGGACTAAACTAGACCAGACTTGACTAAAATAAAACTAACTGGACTAATTAAAAACAGACTGGACAATACCATAACTCACTTTACTAAATTAAAAGAGACTGGCCTAATCTAAAACGGATTTGACTAAACTAAAAGAACCTAGACTAAACTAAAACAGACTGGACTAATCAAAAACAGACTGGACTAAACTAAAACAGACTGGACTAAACTAAAACTGACTGTACTAAACTAAAAGAGACTAGACTAAACTAAAACAGACTGGACTGAACTAAAACAGACTATATTAAACTAAAATAGACTGGACTAAACTAAAGCAGAACTAAAACTGACTGGAACAAACTAAAACAGATAGTACTAAACTAAAACAGACTGGACTAAAATAAAACAGACTGGATTAAACTAAACCAGACTTGACTAAAATAAAACGAACGGGACTAAACAAAAACAGACTGGACGAAACTAAATCTCACTTGACAAAACTCAAACAGACTGGAGAAAACTGAAACAAACTGGGCTAATCTAAAACTCACTGGACTAAACTAAAACTGACTGAACTAAAACTAAAACGTATTGGACTAGACTAAAACAGACTATATTAAACTAAAACAGACTAGACTAAACTAAAGCAGAACTAAAACTGACTGGAACAAACTAAAACAGATAGGACTAAACTAAAACAGACTGGACTAAACTAAAACTGACTGGACTAAACTAAAACAGACTAGACTAAACTAAAACAGACTGGATTAAACTAAAACAGACTGGACTAAACTAAAACAGACTGGACTAGACTAAAACTCACTAATTAAAAACAGACTGGAAAATACCATAACTCACATTACTAAACTAAATCAGACTGGACTAATCTGAAACGGATTTGACTAAATAAAAGAACCTAAACTAAAACAGACTGAGCTAAACTAAAACTGACTGGACAAAATTAAAACTGACTGGACTAAACAAAAGCAGAATAGACTAAACTAAAACTCAATGGACTAAACTAAAACAGATTCGACTAAACTAAAACAGACTCGACTAAACTAAAACTAACTGGACTAAACTAAACAGACTGGACTAAACTAAAACGCACTGGACAAAACTAAAAATAGACTGGACTGAACTAAAACATACTGGATTAAACTAAAACAGACTGGACTAAACTAAAACAGACTGGTCTCCTGAATGGAATAAATAAAAACAGAATTGACTAAACTAAAAACTCACTGGACTAAAACTTAAACAGAATGGAATAAACTAAAACTGACTGGACTAAACGAAAACAGACTGAACTAAACTAAAACTCACTGGACCAAACTAGAAAAAGTCTGGACTTAACTACAACAGACTAGATTAAACTAAAACAGACTGGACTAAGCAAAAACAGACTGGACTAAACTAAAACTGGCTGGACTAATTAAAAAAAGACTGGACAATACCATAACTCACTTTACTAAACTAAAACAGACTGGACTAATCTAAAACGGATTTGACTAAACTAAAAGAACCTAGACTAAACTAAAACAGACTGGACTAATCAAAAACAGACTGGACTAAACTAAAACGGACTGGACTAAACTAAAACTGACTGTACTAAACTAAAACAGACTAGAGTAAACTAAAACAGACTGGATTAAACTAAAACAGACTGGACTAAACTAAAACAGACTGGACTAGACTAAAACTCACTGGACTAAACTAAAACTGACTGGAACAAACTAAAACTGACAAGACTAAACTAAGATTAAACTAAAACAGACTGGACTAAACTAAAACAGACTGGACTAGACTAAAACTCACTGGACTAAACTAAAACTGACTGGAACAAACTAAAACTGACAAGACTAAACTAAAACAGACTGGACTAAATTAAAACAGAATTGACTAAACTAGACCAGACTTGACTAAAATAAAACTAACTGGACTAAACAAAAACAGACTGGACTATACCAAAACTCACTGGACTAAACTAAAACAGACTGGACTAAAGTAAAACGGACTTGACTAAACTAAAAGAGACTAGACTAAACTAAAACAGACTGGACTGAACTAAAACAGACTATATCAAACTAAAACAGACTGGACTAAACTAAAGCAGAACTAAAACTGACTGGAACAAACTAAAACAGATAGGACTAAACTAAAACAGACTAGACTAAAATAAAACAGACTGGACTAAACTAAACCAGACTTGACTAAAATAAAACTAACGGGACTAAACAAAAACAGACTGGACGAAACTAAATCTCACTTGACAAAACTAAAACAGACTGGAGTAAACTAAAACAAACTGAGTTAAACTAAAACTAACTGGACTAAACTAAAACTGACTGTACTTAACTAAAACAGACTAGAGTAAACTAAAACAGACTGGATTAAACTAAAACAGACTGAACTAAACTAAAACAGACTGGACTAGACTAAAACTCACTG
>CAXITT010001409.1:61802-73344 GCA_964033795.1 Lymnaea stagnalis
TAAACTAAAACAGACTGGATTAAACTAAAACAGACTGGACTAAACTAAAACAGACTGGACTAGACTAAAACTCACTGGACTAAACTAAAACTGACTGGAACAAACTAAAACTGACAAGACTAAACTAAAACAGACTTGACTAAATTAAAACAGAATGGACTAAACTAGACCAGACTTTACTAAAATAAAACTAACTGGACTAAACTAAATCTCACTGGACTAAACTAAAACAGACTGGACTAAACTAAAATAGACTGGACTAGACTAAAACTCATTGGTCTAAACTAAAACTGACTGGAACAAACTAAAACTGACAAGACTAAACTAAAACAGACTGGACTAAATTAAAAAATGATGGACTAAACTAGACCAGACTTGACTAAAATAAAACTAACTGGACTAAACTAAAACTGACTGGACTAAACTAAAACAGACTGGACTAATCTAAAACGGATTTGACTAAACTAAAAGAACCTAGACTAAACTAAAACAGACTGGACTAATCAAAAACAGACTGGACTAAACTAAAACGGACTGGACTAAACTAAAACTGACTGTACTAAACTAAAACAGACTAGAGTAAACTAAAACAGACTGGATTAAACTAAAACAGACTGGACTAAACTAAAACAGACTGGACTAGACTAAAACTCACTGGACTAAACTAAAACTGACTGGAACAAACTAAAACTGACAAGACTAAACTAAAACAGACTGGACTAAATTAAAACAGAATGGACTAAACTAGACCAGACTTGACTAAAATAAAACTAACTGGACTAAACTAAAACTGACTGGACTAAACTAAAACAGACTGGACTAAACTAAAACAGACTGGACTAGACTAAAACTCACTGGACTAAACTAAAACTGACTGGAACAAACTAAAACTGACAAGACTAAACTAAAACAGACTGGACTAAATTAAAACAGAATGGACTAAACTAGACCAGACTTGACTAAAATAAAACTAACTGGACTAAACTAAAACTGACTGGACTAAACTAAAACAGACTGGACTAAACTAAAACTGACTGGACTAAACTAAAACAGACTGGACTAAACTAAAACAGACTGGACTAAACTAAAACAGACTGGACTAAACTAAAACAGACTGGACTAAACTAAAACAGACTGGACTAAACTAAAACAGACTGGACTAAACTAAAACAGACTGGACTAAACTAAAACAGACTGGACTAAACTAAAACAGACTGGACTAAACTAAAACAGACTGGACTAAACTAAAACAGACTGGACTAAACTAAAACAGACTGGACTAAACTAAAACAGACTGGACTAAACTAAAACAGACTGGACTAAACTAAAACAGACTGGACTAAACTAAAACAGACTGGACTAAACTAAAACAGACTGGACTAAACTAAAACAGACTGGACTAAACTAAAACAGACTGGACTAAACTAAAACAGACTGGACTAAACTAAAACAGACTGGACTAAACTAAAACAGACTGGACTAAACTAAAACAGACTGGACTAAACTAAAACAGACTGGACTAAACTAAAACAGACTGGACTAAACTAAAACAGACTGGACTAAACTAAAACAGACTGGACTAAACTAAAACAGACTGGACTAAACTAAAACAGACTGGACTAAACTAAAACAGACTGGACTAAACTAAAACAGACTGGACTAAACTAAAACAGACTGGACTAAACTAAAACAGACTGGACTAAACTAAAACAGACTGGACTAAACTAAAACAGACTGGACTAAACTAAAACAGACTGGACTAAACTAAAACAGACTGGACTAAACTAAAACAGACTGGACTAAACTAAAACAGACTGGACTAAACTAAAACAGACTGGACTAAACTAAAACAGACTGGACTAAACTAAAACAGACTGGACTAAACTAAAACAGACTGGACTAAACTAAAACAGACTGGACTAAACTAAAACAGACTGGACTAAACTAAAACAGACTGGACTAAACTAAAACAGACTGGACTAAACTAAAACAGACTGGACTAAACTAAAACAGACTGGACTAAACTAAAACAGACTGGACTAAACTAAAACAGACTGGACTAAACTAAAACAGACTGGACTAAACTAAAACAGACTGGACTAAACTAAAACAGACTGGACTAAACTAAAACAGACTGGACTAAACTAAAACAGACTGGACTAAACTAAAACAGACTGGACTAAACTAAAACAGACTGGACTAAACTAAAACAGACTGGACTAAACTAAAACAGACTGGACTAAACTAAAACAGACTGGACTAAACTAAAACAGACTGGACTAAACTAAAACAGACTGGACTAAACTAAAACAGACTGGACTAAACTAAAACAGACTGGACTAAACTAAAACAGACTGGACTAAACTAAAACAGACTGGACTAAACTAAAACAGACTGGACTAAACTAAAACAGACTGGACTAAACTAAAACAGACTGGACTAAACTAAAACAGACTGGACTAAACTAAAACAGACTGGACTAAACTAAAACAGACTGGACTAAACTAAAACAGACTGGACTAAACTAAAACAGACTGGACTAAACTAAAACAGACTGGACTAAACTAAAACAGACTGGACTAAACTAAAACAGACTGGACTAAACTAAAACAGACTGGACTAAACTAAAACAGACTGGACTAAACTAAAACAGACTGGACTAAACTAAAACAGACTGGACTAAACTAAAACAGACTGGACTAAACTAAAACAGACTGGACTAAACTAAAACAGACTGGACTAAACTAAAACAGACTGGACTAAACTAAAACAGACTGGACTAAACTAAAACAGACTGGACTAAACTAAAACAGACTGGACTAAACTAAAACAGACTGGACTAAACTAAAACAGACTGGACTAAACTAAAACAGACTGGACTAAACTAAAACAGACTGGACTAAACTAAAACAGACTGGACTAAACTAAAACAGACTGAACTAAACTAAAACTGAATTGACAAAACTAAAACCGACTGGACTAAACTAAAACAGACTCGACTAAACTAAATCTCACTGGACAAAACTAAAACAAACTGGACTAGACCAAAACTCACTGGACTAAACTAAAACAGACTGGAGTAAACCAAAACTGATTGGACTAAACTAAAACAGACTGGACTAAAGTAAAACAGACTGGAATAAACTAACACTAACTAGACTAAACCAAACCAGACTGGACTAATCTTGTTGTTCGTCCGTCGAGGATCGACGATGACAATCGAGTCGTCTGGTGACTGATTACTTGCACGGGTGACTTTTGTTTTAAATGAGGAAGAGTTGCGCAGCGTCAACCTCACTCTCTCGTCCGCGCCCACCATATCCAGTGGCAAAACTCTACGTCAAGACGACCAGGGATGGGTACGGTTGCAAGAATGGACATTGTATGATCCTTACGGGGCTCCAACACCGGGTTTGAATTCAGAGTTTCCTTCTCTTAGATGAGTTGCCGACGAGGGTTAACGAGTCTCATCCAACCTGGACTAAACTAAAACTCAATGAACTAAACTAAAAAATATTCGATTAAACTAAAACTGACTGGACTACACTAAAACAGATTGGAGAGAACTAAAACAGACTGGACTAAACTAAAACCGACAGGACTAGACCAAAACTTACTGGACAAAACTAAAACAGACTGGACTGAACTAAAACAGACTGGATTAAACTAAAACAGACTGGACTAAACTAAAACAGACTGGTCTCCTGAATGGAATAAATAAAAACAGAACTGACTAAACTAAAAACTCACTGGACTAAAACTAAAACAGAATGGAATAAACTAAAACTGACTGGAATAAACAAAAACAGACTGAACTAAACTAAAACTCACTGGACCAAACTAGAAAAAGTCTGGACTTAACTACAACAGACTAGATTAAACTAAAACAGACTGGACTAAACAAAAACAGACTGGACTAAACTAAAACTGACTGGACTAATTTAATTAAAAACAGACTGGACAATACCATAACTCACTTTACTAAACTAAAACAGACTGGACTAAACTAAAACGGATTTGACTAAACTAAAGGAACCTAGACTAAACTAAAACAGACTGGACTAATCAAAAACAGACTGGACTAAACTAAAACGGACTGGACTAAACTAAAACTAAATGTACTAAACTAAAACAGACTGGACTAGACTAAAACTCACTGGACTAAACTAAAACTGACTGGAACAAACTAAAACTGACAAGACTAAACTAAAACAGACTGGACTAAAATAAAACTCACTGGACCAAACTAGAAAAAGTCTGGACTGAACTACAACAGACTAGATTAAACTAAAACAGACTGGACTAAACTAAACCTGACTGGACTAAACTAAAACAGACTAGACTAAACTAAATTTGACTGGATTAAACTAAAACAGACTGGACTAAACTAAAACAGACTGGACTAGACTAAAACTCACTAATTAAAAACAGACTGGACAATACCATAACTCATTTTACTAAACTCAAACAGACTGGACTAATCTAAATCGGATTTTACTAAACTAAAAGAACCTAAACTAAAATTGACCGGACTAAACTAAAACAGACTGGACTAAACTAAAACAGACTGAGCTAAAATAAAATTGACTGGACAAAACTAAAACTGACTGCACTAAACTAAAACAGACTGGACTAAACTAAATCTCACTGGACAAAACTAAAACAAACTGGACTAGACCAAAACTCACTGGACTAAACTAAAACAGACTGGAGTAAACCAAAACTGATTGGACTAAACTAAAACAGACTGGACTAAAGTAAAACAGACTGGAATAAACTAACACTCACTAGACTAAACCAAAGCAGACTGGACTAATCTTGTTGTTCGTCCGTCGAGGATCGACGATGACAATCGAGTCGTCTGGTGACTGATTACTTGCACGGGTGACTTTTGTTTTAAGTGAGGAAGAGTTGCGCAGCGTCAACCTCACTCTCTCGTCCGCGCCCACCATATCCAGTGGCAAAACTCTACGTCAAGACGACCAGGGATGGGTACGGTTGCAGGAATGGACATTGTATGCACCTTACGGGACTCCAACTATGGGTTTGAATTCAGAGTTTCCTTCTTTTAGATGAGTTGCCGACCAAGGTTAACGAGTCTCATCCAACCGGGACTAAACTAAAACTCAATGAACTAAACTAAAAAATATTTGACTAAACTAAAACTGACTGGACTAAACTAAAACAGACTGGAGAGAACTAAAACAGACAGGACTAAACTAAAACCGACAGGACTAGACCAAAACTTACTGGACAAAACTAAATTCGACTGGGCTAAACTAAAACTGACTGGACTAAACTAAAACAGACTGGAATAAACTAAAACTGACTGGACTAAACAAAAGCAGACTAGACTAAACTAAAACTCAATGGACTAAACTAAAACAGATTCGACTAAACTAAAACAGACTCGACTAAACTAAAACTAACTGGACTAAACTAAACAGACTGGACTAAACTAAAACGCACTGGACAAAACTAAAACAGACTGGACTGAACTAAAACATACTGGATTAAACTAAAACAGACTGGACTAAACTAAAACAGACTGGTCTCCTGAATGGAATAAATAAAAACAGAATTGACTAAACTAAAAACTCACTGGACTAAAACTAAAACAGAATGGAATAAACTAAAACTGACTGGACTAAACAAAAACAGACTGAACTAAACTAAAACTCACTGGACCAAACTAGAAAAAGTCTGGACTTAACTACAACAGACTAGATTAAACTAAAACAGACTGGACTAAACAAAAACAGACTGGACTAAACTAAAACTGACTGGACTAATTAAAAAAAGACTGGACAATACCATAACTCACTTTACTAAACTAAAACAGACTGGACTAATCTAAAACGGATTTGACTAAACTAAAAGAACCTAGACTAAACTAAAACAGACTGGACTAATCAAAAACAGACTGGACTAAACTAAAACGGACTGGACTAAACTAAAACTGACTGTACTAAACTAAAACAGACTAGAGTAAACTAAAACAGACTGGATTAAACTAAAACAGACTGGACTAAACTAAAACAGACTGGACTAGACTAAAACTCACTGGACTAAACTAAAACTGACTGGAACAAACTAAAACTGACAAGACTAAACTAAAACAGACTGGACTAAATTAAAACAGAATGGACTAAACTAGACCAGACTTGACTAAAATAAAACTAACTGGACTAAACAAAAACAGACTGGACTATACCAAAACTCACTGGACTAAACTAAAACAGACTGGACTAAAGTAAAACGGACTTGACTAAACTAAAAGAGACTAGACTAAACTAAAACAGACTGGACTGGACTAAAACAGACTATATTAAACTAAAACAGACTGGACTAAACTAAAGCAGAACTAAAACTGACTGGAACAAACTAAAACAGATAGGACTAAACTAAAACAGACTGGACTAAAATAAAACAGACTGGACTAAACTAAACCAGACTTGACTAAAATAAAACTAACGGGACTAAACAAAAACAGACCGGACTAAACTAAATCTCACTTGACAAAACTAAAACAGACTGGAGTAAACTAAAACAAACTGGGCTAAACTAAAACTAACTGGACTAAACTAAAACTGACTGAACTAAAACTAAAACGTATTGGACTAGACTAAAACAGACTATATTAAACTAAAACAGACTGGACTAAACTAAAGCAGAACTAAAACTGACTGGAACAAACTAAAACAGATAGGACTAAACTAAAACAGACTGGACTAAAATAAAACAGACTGGACTAAACTAAACCAGACTTGACTAAAATAAAACTAACGGGACTAAACAAAAACAGACCGGACTAAACTAAATCTCACTTGACAAAACTAAAACAGACTGGAGTAAACTAAAACAAACTGGGCTAAACTAAAACTAACTGGACTAAACTAAAACTGACTGAACTAAAACTAAAACGTATTGGACTAGACTAAAACAGACTATATTAAACTAAAACAGACTAGACTAAACTAAAGCAGAACTAAAACTGACTGGAACAAACTAAAACAGATAGAACTAAATTAAAACAGACTGGACTAAACTAAAACTGACTGGACTAAACTAAAACGGACTGGACTAAACTAAAACTGACTGTACTAAACTAAAACAGACTAGAGTAAACTAGAACAGACTGGATTAAACTAAAACAGACTAGACTAAACTAAAACAGACTGGATTAAACTAAAACAGACTGGACTAAACTAAAACAGACTGGAATAGACTAAAACTCACTAATTAAAAACAGACTGGACAATACCATAACTCACATTACTAAACTAAAACAGACTGGACTAATCTAAAACGAATTTGACTAAACTAAAAGAACCTAAATTAAACAGACTGAGCTAAACTAAAACTGACTGGACAAAACTAAAACTGACTGGACTAAACTAAAACAGACTGGACTAGACCAAAACTCACTGGACAAAACTAAAACAGACTTGAGTAAACCAAAACTGATTGGACTAAACTAAAAAAGACTGGACTAAAGTAAAAATGACTGGAATAAACTAACACTCACTAGACTAAACCAAAGCAGACTGGACTAATCTTGTTGTTCGTCCGTCGAGGATCGACGATGACAATCGAGTCGTCTGGTGACTGATTACTTGCACGGGTGACTTTTGTTTTAAATGAGGAAGAGTTGCGCAGCGTCAACCTCACTCTCTCGTCCGCGCCCACCATATCCAGTGGCAAAACTCTACGTCAAGACGACCAGGGATGGGTACGGTTGCAAGAATGGACATTGTATGATCCTTACGGGGCTCCAACACCGGGTTTGAATTCAGAGTTTCCTTCTCTTAGATGAGTTGCCGACGAGGGTTAACGAGTCTCATCCAACCTGGACTAAACTAAAACTCAATGAACTAAACTAAAAAATATTCGATTAAACTAAAACTGACTGGACTACACTAAAACAGATTGGAGAGAACTAAAACAGACTGGACTAAACTAAAACCGACAGGACTAGACCAAAACTTACTGGACAAAACTAAAACAGACTGGACTGAACTAAAACAGACTGGATTAAACTAAAACAGACTGGACTAAACTAAAACAGACTGGTCTCCTGAATGGAATAAATAAAAACAGAACTGACTAAACTAAAAACTCACTGGACTAAAACTAAAACAGAATGGAATAAACTAAAACTGACTGGAATAAACAAAAACAGACTGAACTAAACTAAAACTCACTGGACCAAACTAGAAAAAGTCTGGACTTAACTACAACAGACTAGATTAAACTAAAACAGACTGGACTAAACAAAAACAGACTGGACTAAACTAAAACTGACTGGACTAATTTAATTAAAAACAGACTGGACAATACCATAACTCACTTTACTAAACTAAAACAGACTGGACTAAACTAAAACGGATTTGACTAAACTAAAGGAACCTAGACTAAACTAAAACAGACTGGACTAATCAAAAACAGACTGGACTAAACTAAAACGGACTGGACTAAACTAAAACTAAATGTACTAAACTAAAACAGACTGGACTAGACTAAAACTCACTGGACTAAACTAAAACTGACTGGAACAAACTAAAACTGACAAGACTAAACTAAAACAGACTGGACTAAAATAAAACTCACTGGACCAAACTAGAAAAAGTCTGGACTTAACTACAACAGACTAGATTAAACTAAAACAGATTGGACTAAACTAAAACTGACTGGACTAAACTAAAACAGACTAGACTAAACTAAAATTGACTGGATTAAACTAAAACAGACTGGACTAAACTAAAACAGACTGGACTAGACTAAAACTCACTAATTAAAATCAGACTGGACAATACCATAACTCACATTACTAAACTAAAACAGACTGGACTAATCTAAAACGGATTTGACTAAACTAAAAGAACCTAAATTAAACAGACTGAGCTAAACTAAAACTGACTGGACTAAACTAAAACAGACTGAGCTAAAATAAAATTGACTGGACAAAACTAAAACTGACTGCACTAAACTAAAACAGACTGGACTAAACTAAATCTCACTGGACAAAACTAAAACTCACTGGACTAGACCAAAACTCACTGGACTAAACTAAAACAGACTGGAGTAAACCAAAACTGATTGGACTAAACTAAAACAGACTGGACTAAAGTAAAACAGACTGGAATAAACTAACACTCACTAGACTAAACACAAGCAGACTGGACTAATCTTGTTGTTCGTCCGTCGAGGATCGACGATGACAATCGAGTCGTCTGGTGACCGATTACTTGCACGGGTGACTTTTGTTTTAAGTGAGGAAGAGTTGCGCAGCGTCAACCTCACTCTCTCGTCCGCGCCCACCATATCCAGTGGCAAAACTCTACGTCAAGACGACCAGGGATGGGTACGGTTGCAGGAATGGACATTGTATGCACCTTACGGGACTCCAACTATGGGTTTGAATTCAGAGTTTCCTTCTTTTAGATGAGTTGCCGACCAAGGTTAACGAGTCTCATCCAACCGGGACTAAACTAAAACTCAATGAACTAAACTAAAAAATATTTGACTAAACTAAAACTGACTGGACTAAACTAAAACAGACTGGACTAAACTAAAACTGACTGGACTAAACTAAAACAGACTGGACTAAACTAAAACAGACTGGACTAAACTAAAACTGACTGGACTAAACTAAAACAGACTGGACTAAACTAAAACAGACTGGACTAAACTAAAACAGACTGGACTAAACTAAAACAGACTGGACTAAACTAAAACTGACTGGACTAAACTAAAACAGACTGGACTAAACTAAAACAGACTGGACTAAACTAAAACAGACTGGACTAAACTAAAACAGACTGGACTAAACTAAAACTGACTGGACTAAACTAAAACAGACTGGAATAAACTAAAACTGACTGGACTAAACAAAAGCAGACTAGACTAAACTAAAACTCAATGGACTAAACTAAAACAGATTCGACTAAACTAAAACAGACTGGACTAAACTAAAACAGACTGGACTAGATTCAAACTCACTGGACTAAACTAAAACTGACTGGAACAAACTAAAACTGACAAGACTAAATTAAAACAGACTGGACTCAATTAAAACAGAATGGACTAAACTAGACAAGACTTGACTAAAATAAAACTCAATGGACTAAACTAAAACAGATTCGACTAAACTAAAACAGACTGGACTAAACTAAAACAGACTGTTCTCCTGAATGGAATAAATAAAAACAGAACTGACTAAACTAAAAACTCACTGGACTAAAACTAAAACAGAATCGAAATAAACTAAAACTGACTGGACTAAACAAAATCAGACTGAACTAAACTAAAACTCACTGGACCAAACTATAAAAAGTCTTGACTTAACTACAACAGACTAGATTAAACTAAAACAGACTGGACTAAACAAAAACAGACTGGACTAAACTAAAACTGACTGGACTAATTAAAAACACACTGGACAATACCATAACTCACTTTACTAAACTAAAACAGACTGGACTAATCTAAAACGGATTTGACTAAATTAAAAGAACCTAGACTAAACTTAAACAGACTGGACTAATCAAAAACAGACTGGACTAAACTAAAACGGACTGGACTAAACTAAAACTGACTGTACTAAACTAAAACAGACTAGAGTAAACTAAAACAGACTGGATTAAACTAAAACAGACTGGACTAAACTAAAACAGACTGGACTAGACTAAAACTCACTGGACTAAACTAAAACTGACTGGAACAAACTAAAACTGACAAGACTAAACTAAAACAGACTGGACTAAAATAAAACTCACTGGACCAAACTAGAAAAAGTCTGGACTGAACTACAACAGACTAGATTAAACTAAAACAGACTGGACTAAACTAAACCTGACTGGACTAAACTAAAACAGACTAGACTAAACTAAATTTGACTGGATTAAACTAAAACAGACTGGACTAAACTAAAACAGACTGGACTAGACTAAAACTCACTAATTAAAAACAGACTGGACAATACCATAACTCATTTTACTAAACTCAAACAGACTGGACTAATCTAAATCGGATTTTACTAAACTAAAAGAACCTAAACTAAAATTGACCGGACTAAACTAAAACAGACTTGACTAAACTAAAACAGACTGAGCTAAACTAAAATTGACTGGACAAAACTAAAACTGACTGCACTAAACTATAACAGACTTGACTAAACTAAATCTCACTGGACAAAACTAAAACAAACTGGACTAGACCAAAACTCACTGGACTAAACTAAAACAGACTTGAGTAAACCAAAACTGATTGGACTAAACTAAAACAGACTGGACTAAAGTAGAACAGACTGGAATAAACTAACAGTCACTAGACTAAACCAAAGCAGACTGGACTAATCTTGTTTTTCGTCCGTCGAGGATCGACGATGACAATCGAGTCGTCTGGTGACTGATTACTTGCACGGGTGACTTTTGTTTTAAGTGAGGAAGAGTTGCGCAGCGTCAACCTCACTCTCTCGTCCGCGCCCACCATATCCAGTGGCAAAACTCTACGTCAAGACGACCAGGGATGGGTACGGTTG
>CAXITT010001410.1:6491-61014 GCA_964033795.1 Lymnaea stagnalis
CAACCCCGGCGAAATACGAAAAACCGTGAAGTAGGATTTATCTAATATATTTTAAAGCTTAATAAACCCCCCATACGCTTTTTTTTAAAAAAATTAATATAAATTCATATTGATAATAGTTTCACATTTTTTACGCTATAAAATGCTTATTTTACAGCACTATCAGACACAATCTTTGTTTTACCATGGACCATTGCTTTTCTTGTGTATTCATCAGCATTCCCCATATTCATCTGTATTTTCGTGGCGTTTTTAAATCAGCATGCCGAGGTCATTAAAACGGAAGAAGAAGTTTTTGAGCGAGAGATTTTGGCCCTGATCGTCAAAAACTTCACTTACACACCCGAATCTCTAGCGGCGCAGAAGATGTTCGGGCCAGGTGAAAAATTTGTTTATGTTTTGTTTCATCGAAATATACGAGAATACTTTTTAAAAGTTTGTTTTTGTTTTTGTTTTTTTTTAAATTGAGGAAAGACGAAGGTCAAACCACGCAAACACATAGACACACGCCTGTAAACACACACACGTACAGAGACACTTATGGCCTTCCAACCAATCGAATAACTCCTGTTGAATAAATGTTCAACCAAAAAATTGAAGATATACTGTACAACCAGGTTCCATACTTAAAACAAAAAAATTATAGACAAGATCAAAATGTTTTTCTTTCGGGGGTTTTCACGGGTGTACAGCAATGCTAATTTCCTTACTAACATACGCCCGGAATAGTGTGCGTAATAATTCTAATTTCTAAATATTTTCTATTGTCAGTTGGAGGGGCGGTCGAACGACCCTTACGCAGGGGTTGCCTAAGACCATCGGAAAGCACATATTATAAGGAAAATAATTTTATGGTCGTAGGGGGGGGGGGCCACTGCAACATGAGGAACTGTATTAAAGGGTCGCGGCCTTAGGAAGGTTGAGAACCACCGCGCCAGTCTATTGTTACAACGTGCTGAAACTACCAATGACCGTGGCGTTATTTCCAGAGAATCTGGTGGTATCTCTGGAGCAGTTGAAGCGGAAATACCCGCATCTGAATGAAGACGATTTAAGCATCGTGAAGTTTTTCTTTGACGACCCAAACGAGGTGCCAAAGAAGCTCAAGTTTCAAGTCGTTGT
Source organism: Lymnaea stagnalis (assembly GCA_964033795.1). Lineage (NCBI taxonomy): Eukaryota > Metazoa > Mollusca > Gastropoda > Lymnaeidae > Lymnaea > Lymnaea stagnalis. The sequence continues at coordinate 7,614 of CAXITT010001410.1, forward strand.
TGAGGATAGTTATGAGACCAAAGAAATATATGGAGCAGTTTCGGGTGAGATTTTTTCATTTAATAAAAAAAAAAAAATATTTATGGAAATAAGAAGTTGTAGATTTTATTTTTTTGACCAAAATATTTATAAAATAATAATACCTCCCTATCCCGGAAGAGGTTGGGGGGGGGGGAGGCTTGTTAAAATTATATCACCAAAATTAGTGTTGGCAAGGGTTGGTTAATTTACGTGAGAACACAAATTTGACCTAGAACTAAAAGGAATTGTCAGAAAATATCCCCAGAACTTTATAAAATTTAAAACAAAACGTAGTGGGAATTTTCAACAAGTTTTTAAATTATTTTTTCTTGTTCTCTGTTTGATTGCTTTTAACTCTTGCATTCTCACAAGCAGGATAATTTAGAGCCTGACGAGAATGCTATACAATAACCCAACATTAAATTTAAGATTTAGGGCCAAAATACAAATATAATAAGCCTTATTGATAGAGACACATTAAGTCATACGCCAGTGATATTTTAGCTCCATTTGTTAAAAACAATGTTACATATAAATAGTACGTAGTATTATGAATATTTCCTTAAAAATTGTGAAGACTTTGAATATTTGTAATTAAATTTCTTGACATTGATTTGGCAACGTTGACAAACAACGCTAAAAAATACATCAAAGAAAAACAAAAAAACGCACAAAGCTTCGCCTCCCTCACAGTGGACCAGCCCTGAACCAAAGAAGGGAACAAGTCATAATATTTAAGTTGTCCACAGGTGACTTCAAACTGACCCCTCCCCACAGTCAGATTTACGTGCTACCAGTGCAAAAAAAAATCGTAATAATACAGTAACACAACATCCCTTTTACTGCCTACCATTCCACGACGTACTGCCCAGTACTCCACGACTTGCTGCCCAGAACTCCACGACGTACTGCCCAGCACTCCACGACTTGCTGCCCAGAACTCCTCGACTTACTGCCCAGCACTCCCGGACTTGCTGCCCAGCACTCCACGACTGACGCTAAAATCATCCACCACAATTACCAAAGTGCAATTAAAACAAAACAAACTAAACCATGACTAATGACAACTTCAGCCGCGTGATCCAGTGGTTTCACAATGAACGAAGGGCACATTCCCACATTGATGAAATGCTAAATTCTTATATGTTTAACATAATTAGTTTTAAGCACGGAAAGACTGTACAGACTGTCATCCACCACAATTACCAAAGTGCAATTAAAACAAAACAAACTAAACCATGACTAATGACAACTTCAGCCGCGTGATCCAGTGGTTTCACAATGAACGAAGGGCACATTCCCACATTGATGAAATGCTAAATTCTTATATGATTAACATAATTAGTTTTAAGCACGGAAAGACTGTACAGACTGTAAGGAAAAAAATAATAATTCATCATGGCGGCTACACTTTAAAAAAAAAAATTCTTAAAAGTTGTAGGCTGGTCAAAAAATTTTTTTCCCGATCACGCATTCAAGATTTACACACATAGTTACACATTTGCTTTTGTCCTAACATCATAGTGCTTCACTTTGTTTGACCAGAGTACAGCCTCCATTTCCTCATTGCCCAGTCCATCGTCATCCAGAGCTTTATGACCTACTGGGCATTTGAGTTGAACATCGACATGTCGCCGCTGCAGCAGAGGTTGGGCTTTCTGCAGATGCCCAGTCTCCCTCACGTGATCCCGCCCAGTGAAAACCTTCATGACTTCTGGCAAAGCTTCGTGGGGCTCCTCTACTTTGGCCTGGTGTGCTTCACGACCAAAGGAATTGTGGAGGACAAGGAGTCCAAAATCAAAGTGAGGCATCCGGTTACGGGGGGAGGTGGGAGGGGGGTGGGAATTGCGCTTTGATTATAACGCCGTGGCTTGTTTAATAGCTCTTGTTATGTAACATAAACCCACACTTTTTATGTATAAATATATATGCTATGTATCGTGGGCGTTAGCATCTCAATGTGTGGGAAGGTGCGCGATATCCCATTTTACCATACACACACACACACACACACACACACACAATATATTTCACAATATTTTTTTGCTTTAAAAATCCTCACAAAAACTTCAAAACTAAACATCAATGTTGTTTTGTGTCATAAAGTTTCACAGTGGAGAAAAGTCTGGAGAAGTGGACTAAATTAAGCAAGAAACGCCATATTCCTTTAAATCTCTCCATATAATTCTGTCCCTTGGATCGGGCAAAGACATTGATTACGACACTTGGTGATTCACTAATGGGACTTAAGGCACTATTCCGGATTTTACACAGAATACACATATTAAAAAATTGTCTCCGATGGTGGTTCCAAACTTCCAAACACCAGGTCCTAAATATGGCTGAGTTGTTTTTCTTAATTGTTTTTTTAAATTTATTTTTTGTTTGTTGTTGTTTCGTTTTGGGTTGGCGTGGCTGGACATTGACTACTAAACTTGTATACTACAGGTCAGAGGCGTAGCGAGAGTGTTTGGCGCCCGGGGCAAGATTTGCGCCCAGGGACAAGATTCATTTTAAAGCGCCCCCTGTTATTTGTTTAACTCTCAAACCCATTATTTTCATCAATAAAATAATATCAAAGCACATTTTGGCGCCCCTAACTAGCTGGCGCCCGGGGACATCTGTCCCCCCCTGCCCCCTCCCTCGCTACGCCTCTGCTACAGGCAACAACCCTGCGGCTTTTGTTAAATACCATCGTTTCATTCTCTTTTTTAAAAAAAAGACTGCCTCAACGATTATTCAATGATTACGAAGCCCTAAACCATCGCAGTGGTATTTTTGTGCAGAAATTTACTACAGTATTTTTAAAAAAAAACTATTGACCAGGAATCTATGAAGCTGATGGGAATGAGTGGAGTAGTCTACTGGCTGTCATGGCTGCTCATTGGCGTACAGATAGGAACGGTCATCTCTCTGGCATTCGTTTTTTACATGTTCTACAAGGGTGGGGATGAAAGTGTTTTCAAGAGCAGTCCCTACCTGCCTTCCGTCGTCTTAATCCTCTACGTGATCAACAACGTTACGTTTGCCTGCATGATGTCAGCCTTCATCCAGAAAGGTGAGACTTTTCATACGAGAATATCGTCAACTTGTGGCTGAAAGCAGTGTAACATGATGGCGTCCGCTTGTAACTGAAAGCAGTGTAACATGATTGGCGTCCAGAATATGGGCACGAGAGACATTCGTCTGATTTGTTGTTTAAGTTACTGCCTGGTGTGTTGTATCGATGACGCAAAGGGAAATTAGTTTCACTTGGTGTATCTCAACAAGGTCTTAAATTGTGTTGGGCCTTGCAGAATTTGTGTGTGAGGCCTGTCATAGTTTGTTTAAGCCTGGCATGTAGTTTTTGTTCAGGCATGTCCTAGTTTGTGTTAGGCCTTTCATGATTTGTCTTGGGCCTCTTATAGTTTTTGTTCAGGCTTGTCATACGTTTCATTCAGGCCTGGCATAGTTAGTGTTAGACATGTCAAAGTTTGTTTTAAGTCATAGTTTGTGTTAGGCCTGTCATAGTTTGTGTTAAGCCCGTCAAAGGTTGTTTTAGGGTTTAAGTTAGGCCTGTCATAGTTTGTGTTAGGCCTGTCATAGTTTGTTTAAGGCCTGTCATAGTTTGTGTTAGGCCTGTCATAGTTTGTGTTAGGCCTGTCATAGCTTGTGTTAGGCCTGTCATAGTTTCTTTTAGGCCTGGCATGGTTTGTGTTAGGCCTGTCATAGTTTGTTTAAGGCCTGTCATAGTTTGTGTTAGGCCGGTCAAAGGTTGTTTTAGGGTTTGTGTTAGGCCTGTCATAGTTTGTTTTAGGTCTGTCATAGCTTGTGTTAGGCCTGTCATAGTTTCTTTTAGGCCTGTCATAGTTTGTGTTAGGCCTGTCATAGTTTGTGTTAGGCCTGTCATAGTTTGTGTTAGTCCTGTCATAGTTTGTGTTAGGCCTGTCATAGTTTGTGTTAGGCCTGTCATAGTTTGTGTTAGGCCTGTCATAGTTTGTGGTTTGCGTAAACCGAGGTTAAAGTTACATACGTTTGATAGACATTATACTGATAACATAATGGCACGATAACAGTCACGTGATTAGGGGATAAAGCATATGATTATAGCTGCTGCTTATAGATCGCTGATGGCGTGTTTCCTAGGCAGCCATTTCATTTATTCAAATTAGCTATACATTATTGAGGTAGCCGGTCGTGCGCCAGCAATTGGGGGGGGGGGTGTATTTGGGGGGGAGGGAGGAGGTCGTTTCAAGAGAGCCGGTTTGCGACCCCCCCCACCTCACCCCCACCCCAAATTCGAGGGGAATGTTGAGAATTCGAACGTTCAGTGGGTTCATAAAGACTTAAGCTCGACCCGTTCATATTTATTCCATACGTGGATTAGATTTCTTCTCTTTTTAGTATCTGGTGAAACATAAAATCGACTGGTTTGTCCAACTGGTCGGAAAGCCTATCAATCAGCCTGCCTTGAAAGCCCATGAATAGCAATGTAGCAGGCACTCCGGTTTCGGGGCGAAAAGAAGACCAAACCGGCAGAGACCCTAAAAGTTCATATGAATCTTAAGCAGGTCTCACACCTTGCCGGTGATCACCAACTGTACCTCCCCGCGGGGGGGGGGGGCGTCATTAATTGGATAGGGCATGGTGGAGCAATACCCCAACCCCCGCTCTGAATTTGCAGGTTTGATTTAAATTGCTTTATACTGTGGCTGCTCCCGTAATAGACACTTTAAACAAAGCCGACCAAGTTTTGGTTTAGCCCCCGCCTGAAAAATAAAACCCTGAGATGACGCCCCTGCCTCCCTGCCGCGCCTTCCCGCTAGAAGAAACAAGAAAAATAATACAAGAAAGCCCCACCTTTTGCCCACAGCAGTATAAATATTTAATAGAGAAACCAAGGAAGTGTGAACAGATGATTTTAAAATAAGAAACACAATGAATATTCATGAATATAACATATGTTAAAAAAAAAATTTAAAAATTAGAACAGACTAATTAATTTTTCAAATCACAATTCTGTCTTGAAGATGCAACTTTTCAGGATTCAATTAAAAAATCAAATTATTTGTGATGAATAGTCAATGCCACGATTTTATAAACTATGCTACTCAACCAATCGTCTGTCATCTTGTTGTTGTTGTTTTGTTTGGGTAGCACGTAACGCAGTGGTGGTGTCCGCGACAGTCTTTATACTCACGTGGTTTAGCTCCAAGCTGATTCTTACGTACACGACGTCCAGACTGACCACCATGGCCGTGGGCACGGTCGTGCCCCAAGTTGGATTCAATATTTTTCTGAACAATTTTTTGGGATCGGAACAGAGAGGTAAGGAGAAAGTGTGTTTTTTTTTTTTTTTAAACTTAGAGAATGATATGTATGTTATTTTATTCTTATCTTTGAAATCATGGAACCAATCATTTAAAGATGGGGGGGGGTGGGTTTTTGGACCCGGGTGGTAGACTTCCACCCTGGGCGGCACATACTCTGTGGTGAGCAGGAACAATGATTAACTGGAGCACTCAGGTGATTATAGCCACACCCTCATCATGATTACAATGGTCTAAAACACCTTCAACATTATTATGGCGGTCTCAAACATTTTCACTGTGATGATAATGTCTCAAACACTTTCGTCATCATTTTAATGGTTTCAAGCACTTCTATAATGATTATAATGGTCTCAAACACTGTAACCTTAAGACAGAGAACAGACGTTGGCTTCTATACTTGAGAATAAGACGACACCCCACCAGACCAGTTTGGACGGTATCTTGATTCTACTAACAAACTCGCTGTTCAACATGTTCATAGTGTGGTACGTGGACAGCGTGAATCCAGGCGAATATGGAGTACCCCAGCCCTATAACTTCTTCATCACGGTAAGCCGTGGGGTAGGAAGCCGGGGCAAGGGTTGGGCGGCACCCCGTGTGGGGGGGGGGGTAAGGTGAATGAATGTTTTTGAGGGGATGGCGTCGCAATTGTAGCTGAAGCAAGCAAGCAGCCAGGCGATTCTTTGCCTCCCGCTGAATTCGACTGTGGTATTTTTGTTTTGTTGGTTATCACGCCGCAACAATCTATGCAAAGTATAGAATATTACCCCTAACAAAACTAGCTTTGTATAAAAAAAATCACGTGAAGTAGAAAGTGGGGATCCTTGTCTAGAAACAAAAAAATCCACTCACTATTGATTTTAGAAGCAGACATCATAGTACAGAAAATGTTAAAGAGTTCCGATTTTTTAATGAGATGATGGAAAACTTTGCTAATAGTGAATTGCACACAATGCCGTCCCTATAAAATGTTGACATTTGTGATTCAGAACAGTAGGCTTTTCTGTGACCCCGAAATTCTGCTTCAGGTTAGATCGCAATCTTTTTTTACATTTTTTTTAAAAAAAAAATCCTAAAACCATTTGACAGAAGGACTACTGGTATCCTGCCCCCGAACCAACTGCGGACATTGCTGAGCTCCCAAAGAAAGATCCTCGCTTGTTTGAGCCCCCGCCTTCAGACGTGATACCCGGGGTCATGGTGCGCGACTTGGTTAAGGTAGGCATCGTCAGCTGTTCACGTGACCCTTCCTGGCACGGATTTAAAGTTTACCGCACGATCGTAGAGTACATTACCCACCACGGATTATGTCCCTTTGGGTCACGCTCGAGGCGTTTTAATGTAGTTTATTAAGGGGCCGTCCATAAATGACGTCACACACTAAGCATGGAGAAGAAAAAAAGGAAAGGGGGGGGGGTGGACTGCTCACGCTCTAAAACGGGGAAGTCTAAAGCATCTTTATTTCCTCGTATTTTATTTGTTTACCTAAATGTAGCAGTGTAACCTTGGTTAGAGAAGAGTAGCAGTGTACACTTGGTCAGAGAAAAGTAGCAGTGTACACTTGGTCAGAGAAAAGTAGCAGTGTACACTTGGTCAGAGAAAAGTAGCAGTGTGCACTTGGTCAGAGAAAAGTAGCAGTGTGCACTTGGTCAGAGAAAAGTAGCATGTAGGCTACACTTGGTCAGAGAAAAGTAGCATGTACACTTGGTCAGAGAAAAGTAGCAGTGTACACTTGGTCAGAGAAAAGTAGCATGTACACTTGGTCAGTGAAAAGTAGCATGTACACTTGGTCAGAGAAAAGTAGCAGTGTACACTTGATCAGAGAAAAGCAGACTTGGTCAGAGACTTGGCAACATTGTTTTTCCGCCCCCGAACTATATCAATATCTTAATGGCCTGGCCCACTCACTCTTACGCCGCAGATTTATTTCACCAACTATTTCAGAAGAGCTAAAGAAAATATTACGCACCAAACTCACTTGGGGTGCGAATTATAATTATTTTTTTTAAAAGAATCTAATCTAGGGCAGTTATCGGAAATTTCATTTCGTGAAATCAGTGTCGTCATATTTCCTTCATCTTTCTCTTGAAAAACATGAAGAACCGATTTTAGGGATTTGGGTGGTGGGGCTGAAAATTAAACAGAATGTGTTGTCATCGGCAACGATGAGTCTATGTGCCAGTTTCAGCTGGATATGGTGACGAGAAGTTTAGTGGGTCAAGTGACCGTCCGAAGATCTGCCAGCCAGAAACACCGAACAAAAGTGAAGTTTATATAAGGGATTTAACTTTTTTTCTCTCCGGATCAACGCTTCGATTGAAAATCGTCGATTTTAAATGACATTTCTGTGTCAATGGCATATAAAAACCAGTTTGTTTCGTTTATTTTCTTAGAAAAAATACTTTTAATCAAATCTAGAATGATTTCCCTTTCATAAACATCCGGATTTTCTTTCGTGCAAGTTTTTAAAAACGAATAAAATGGTAAAAAAAAAGATTGTTTTGATTATCTATTTTATTTTTGTTTACAATGACCTGGCCCATCTGGCGATGGATCTAATTAAAGTATAAAATATTACAATGATGACGATTCACACAGCGATTGTATGATTTCGGATGCTGAGGACGATGATTCTGATGAATCCAATGCCAATAATTATAATTATAACTACTGACTACTAGTAGTACTACAGACGACTGTAACTAACTATTTTAAAAATTTAGTATTGTTAAATTTGCTACTAATATAGTAATAGTAGTAATACAAAATGTCAAATGGTTTAGGCGAATATGTAGTCGTTGTACTAGGTCTATTACTGGTAGTAGTTAAATAGTAATGAAAGTTTCCGGAAGTAATATTAAAAATCAAGTTGATAACACATCAGGCTCAGGCAGCTGATGAACAACCAGCCCCACCCCAAGCTAAGGGGCCTTGAAGAGGAGCTAATATATATACTATATATACTATATATACGGCTATACTATATTAAGATATAAATAATGAAGACAAAGATTCTAATTGGAAAACTCGTGATCTTGACACTAAAACTGAGTACAATTTCAGATTTTTACCTTAAAAAAATGTAGGTGTACATTTGGAGCTTGTGATAAGTAAGTAAGTCAAAGGAACTTGAATGTTGGTTTCTTAGTTTGCTAGCCAAGACACACATATTATTATTCACAAGCTTGTTTGTTGAGTTTGTACTCTCAATAATAAATTATTAAATGTTAAATGAGTATGCTTCCTACAGAATTAAAATCAACACTCCAACATCATTCAACATGCAAGAGATATATTTTTAAAGACTGGAAACCTGTCAATAATTATGAAACCTATAAAATTTCTAGCAGTACCGGTAACAAAAATGATGGGGATGAACTATGAACTCTTGTCCATAGACCATTTTTTCATTACCTTTGGTCCACTGGATGTATACACCCTACGATGTCACAATGTTTCAGAGAGTACTATTTGAACCCTTATATCACTTTTCAGACTCTACATGCTACAGAAAATTAATGTAAAATTTAGCTTATTATATTAAACTCACATACTCACAAGGCCAGATTAATAGAATATAGAGCCACCAACCATTATCGCGGAGGGGGGGTGGGGCGGGGGGGGGGGGGGGGGGGGGGATTCGGAAGTTCCAGGCCATGGTCATGGAGTCTCTGTGCAATTGAGAGACTTATCAGAGCAAAACATGGGCTGATTGACTCCAAAAAGGACAGTGAGTGGGGAAACACTGTAGAACAGGGTGAACTGGATATGTTTGTGCTGGATGTGAATCAAATCTGCACATCCATCTTATGGATTATTTTCAGGCTTACCATAGCTAAACCCAGATGAAAAGATATGACAAATTTATGGTAAATTTTCCATGTACCATAAAAAATGTTAATAAATACTAGGATATTATGCAAATATTTTCTAGTAGCAACAAATTGTTTGCAGTGGAAATAGTTAGTTTTTTTCTGACATTTTTTGTGTGGCTGTGACAGTGGATAATGTCTCTGGTGCTTCATTTGGTCTTTTTTTAAATGTGATCTTTATTCTTTGTGATGCACATATGGACATACTTAAGAAAAAAAACATTTTTGTTCCACTTTGGATTATAAAGTTCTCTTTGTGTTATATAGAATGAGCATGTTGCAAACATTCGGTGAGTTTTAATTTTTTTTTTCTTTATATAAAAATCACATTTATATATTAAAATTAAAACCTAAGTCTGTATTGTCTGTAAAGAGCATGAATTCCCCTTTAATTCCATACCAAAAGCAAGATTTTCTAATGAAAAACAAAAAAATTTATATAGGTTTAGAGATAATGTTGTAGTGCATACCAAATTTGCAAGATCATTTTGTCAGTAAATAGCCAAGAATAGCTATATAATAATATTTATAATTATATTGATTAATTAATAAATTATATATAATTGTCACTTTTCGTATTAATCGGACGCTTATTTTATTTGTTTGTCATTATTGACGCCAGGTGTTTGGAAGCAATGTCGCTGTGGCTGGGACCAGCATGGACTTGTATCAGGACCAGATCTCAGTGCTGTTGGGGCACAATGGGGCAGGAAAGACGACCACGATAAGTATGATTACAGGTACACGTATGGTCAGAGCCCTGTAGCAAATGGTCACGAGTATGCCCCAACAAAAAAACAGGTTTAATATTCATCTCGGCTAAAATTATTACCTTACTAAGACTGTCTGATGAGACACAGTTGGAACAGCATTGCATTTTCAGAATATTCATTCTCTCATTTTTTCCCCCTATACATTAAGAAAAGAATTTTTAAGATATAATAGTCTCTGCATTTGTTGATAATTATGAGTTTTCATTGGCTGAAATCTATAATTTTTCAGTTTATGAAAACATCAATCCGTTTTGACAGGTAAAAATATTCGTTGATTCTTATTAGTCTAACTGTGATCCTAACCCAACTGGCCCTTACTTGCTTCTGCAATTACACGTTTAATATCTCCCAGGATTTCTCAAACCCACAAGAGGCACGGCTATAGTCAATGGTTATGACATCACCAAAAACTTGAGCCAGGCGAGGTCAAGTCTTGGACTGTGCCCGCAGCATGACATCTTGTTTAACAAACTTACCTGTAAAGATCACCTGGCGTTTTTTCTAAGGGTAACCCTGTCTATGTCTATAGTTTTTTTCGTTTTCGGCCGAAAGTCATTTTAAACTTTCTGCCTATTTTCGGCTTCGGCCGAAATCAGAAAATCACTTTCGGTCGGTCTCTAATCTGCTTCATATGATAATTTAGAGAATCACTTTAAAATACAATTTAAGGGATAAATAGGGGTAAGGAAGGGGGTAATCATAAACAAAAAGACTAATTAAGGGGTTTAGGACAATAAAAAAAAAGGGTAGGGAACAGCTTTCTTAGAAGAATAAGTCTTAAGTTCTATGAAATTATGGGTTTAACTTTCTTTTTTTTTTAACGTACCCAGGGCATCCCTGGTTAAAATTCCCTCTTTACACAATGTATCTGTTTAATTGTTTGGCTCCATAGTTATTACGATCCTACTTTATACATTTTTTTGCCTTCAGAATATTTTCTTCTTTTTAAAACAGTTGCGGGGACAGTATCATGCAACGTCCAAATATGAAATCGAGGACATGCTGAGCAAAGTAGGACTGGCGCAGAAGATGTCTTCATATGCAATCAACTTGTCTGGTGGTCAGAGACGGAAACTCTCTGTAGCATGCGCATTTATTGGAAATAATAAGGTAAAAATCCAATCCTTTTTTTCTATGCTTGTGAATACAGGACTATTTAAATAGATAAGGATAATTTACGAATTTTACGCTCCCTGAGGCTGACGCCTGCATTGACTGCCCCTTTGCCCCCCACACACATTTTTTGCAATGCCCTATTTCCATCACCTGGTTGAAACCAAATCGATTCCCAGAGCTGCCAGGTGCATATTGGAGGTCTTCTGCAACTTTTCATGTTTTGTTTTTAATCCAGCTGTTCAAAGCAATATAAAATATATCCTTTAAATTCCCTCTTCAACGTCACAACTTTAGGCATCTTAAATAAATGACCCGTAACCCCTTCCATCCACAGCCGCATGGGTTTCAGGACCCATATGATGCCTTTGCACCCTCAATAAGTAAATCATATCTTGGGGGTGAAAAGGCTTTCTTTTATCTTTCCAAGCAGTTATGTGTAATTTTGTCAGAAACTCTCCAAGCTGTTATGAGTAATTTTGTACGAAACACGAAACTTCCTGGGGTGCACTAAGCTCCAGGTGTATCAGTACTAAATATTTGTTGATCTTTCAGCTAGTCCTCATGTAACTGAGTAAAAGTAAAAAAAATTAAAGAGTTAATACTATGGAAGAGTTCATGCATTATGTTGTGTTAGAACCTGATGAATAAAGTGTATTGGTGAGGTGAGAAACCTTGTCAAGGAAGCTGTTGAATGGCTAGCTGTTAAAACTGGAATGGGATTTTGTTTATAACTAGATTTCTTTGTTCCTATGGCGATGAAGATGTGCGTTTTTTATTATTTTGTTCAAGACTGTATTCCTTGATGAGCCATCATCTGGCCTTGACCCCAGTGCTCGACGTGAACTCTGGGACTTCCTGAAAGACATGCGCCATGGGCGTACCATTCTCCTTACAACCCATTACATGGATGAGGCGGACATTCTGGGGGACAGAATCATGATCATGGCAGAGGGTGTTGTCAAATGCTCAGGGACACCAATGTTTCTCAAACAAATTTACGGTTAGTGGTCACTTCAAAGTTTAACCTTATTAATTTGGTTCATCTCCCAGCCTTGAAATGATAAAATATTGAATTTTTATAATCATCAAACGTGATCAATTGTTTAAGAGCCTGGCCAAGCTGGTGAGGAGAGCTCAGTGAACTATGCAGAGCTGAACCTTGATATACATCATTTCTGTCTAATTGAAAACAAAGACAATACTATAGAGGAGTGATCTTGTAGCCATGCAGCAATACCAATACTCATTAACTTGGCTTTTGTTTGTGGCTGGCAAAACCTTCAGACAGCTAATTGACCCACTCCCCGTCAAGCTATTGAGCTGAAACTTGGCACGTAGACTCATTGCCAATGACAACACATTCCCTCAAATTTTCAGCCCTACCCCAACCCCTAAAAATCTGTTTTTCAAGGGGAAGATGAAGAAACATGATGACACTAATTTCACTAAATAAAATTCCAGATAATTGCGCTAGATGAGATTCTTTTTTTAAAAAATACAGCAAGTGTGTTTGGCGCGTAATATTTTCTTCTTTTTTTTTTCTGAAATAAATCTGCGGTGTAAAAGTGGGTGGGTCATATAGTTCAGGGGAGTGAAAAAAATGTGCGGTTGCGCGCCTTTGGGGTGGGGATCACTAAGTGCGTTACTTGTATGCATGTTTTGTCAAATATCAGTCCCATCCCCATTGCTCGATATTTGATTTTATAAAGGATTTATACCAAAACCTTAGTTTTAGGGGTCGTTTATTATTATTCATTATGTTTCAAATATTAAATCCTATACATAAGAACTATTATGAGCCTTCGAGAATGTTTGCAAAATTCATACGCAATTGTTTAAATAATTTATACAAAATGATAGTAAGTAAAATTGATATTTATTATTTTCTGTTGTTCTGTCCGCTGTAATGGAAAGTCATCACGAAGAGACCATTTGGCAAACTGTAATGCAGATGGTCTGTCATCCAGTTGGTCTGCTATACAGTTCATTTGCCGTACAGTTGATCTGCCGTACAGTTGGCGGTATATCAGATTTTTTTCTCCCTTTTTTCCTTTGTTTTTTCTTTTTTTAACACTTTGCTTCCTCTGCCAGCTTGCTGGCCCTGTTGCAGCGGGGATTTGCATTCGGAGTTGCCTTCTTGTAAGTGAGTCACCATCCAAGGTGTACGATCACATCTGGAAGTAGGGCTGTTGTTGATTTGTTTGAATGGTTATCTCTAGGGAGTGAACTCCAGCCCACTAGTATGCTTACTATCAAAATCTATTTCTTGCTTCAGGCACCGGTTACCAGATGAACATTGTCAAAACTGAGAAATGCTTTTCACGTACAGTAACTGCACTGGTTCGCCAGCACATAACTAACGCAAAATTTACAGTAAGTGATGGTGTGTCGCACAAAGTTTAAAAAACTGACAGGGCTCAAAACACTGTGAACATGATAATCAGCAAAAGACATGGCTCAGCAACACTGTGAACTTGATATCAGACAATGATCGGGCACGGAAGTCACAAATTGAAACCTTTGATGTTATGAAAGGTCCTCACTATCAACCTCAAAGAGGAAATTTACGTTTATTTATTTAATGAGTCAAACTAAAGAATTTTAGGGATGTGTTCCTCAATACAAAAAAAAATTATTATGTACAACATGTGTACACAAACAGCCTCATCTGTTAATTCACCCGATGCCATACTATCAAGCGAATTGGATCAATGCTCGTTAGGGCAACACTAATTGCAGTAGACATTTGTGTAATTTTTTTCCCTGGGAAGAAAAATGAGTATATACAACATAATTACACAAACACCCTCATTTGTTAATTCACCCGGTGCCATACTATCAAGCGAATTGGATCAATGCTCCTTAGGGCAACACTAATTGCAGAAGACATTTGTGTCATTTTTTCATTCCCGGGGAAGTACGTCACGTGATCTTTTATCTTGGTGGACAGGGTGAGACGCCCAATGAAATCTACTACCTGCTCCCGGATGAGAAGGTCTACCTCCTGCCCAAACTGTTTGCCGAGCTGGAGAAAAAAAAGAACTACCTTAACATATCCAGCTTTGGTATCACGGCGACATCCATGGAAGATGTTTTTATAAGGTGATAGCAACGTATCTTTCGTAGCAAAAAAGAAAAAATACTTATTTTATTTTCAAAGACTTACTTTCTACTTGCATTTCCATCTTGTAGATGGGGCGTTATTTTTATATAAAATTTTACACGCGTGATATCATCATATAATCATATAAAGCTGTAAAGGGTGTCTAGGGGCACTCATATAAAGCTGTAAAGGGTGGCGAGGGGCACTCATATAAAGCTGTGGAGGGTGGCTAGGGGCACTCATATAAAGCTGTGGAGGGTGGCTAGGGGCACTCATATAAAGTTGTGGAGGGTGGCTAGGGGCACTCATAAAGCTGTGAAGGGTTGTGAGGGGCACTCTTATAAAGCTGTGAAGGGTGGCTAGGGGCAATCATATAAAGCTGTGGAGGGTTGTGAGGGGCACTCATATAAAGCTGTGGAGGGTGGCTAGGGGCACTCATATAAAGTTGTGGAGGGTGGCTAGGGGCACTCATAAAGCTGTGAAGGGTTGTGAGGGGCACTCTTATAAAGCTGTGAAGGGTGGCTAGGGGCAATCATATAAAGCTGTGGAGGGTTGTGAGGGGCACTCTTATAAAGCTGTGGAGGGTGGCTAGGGGCAATCATATAAAGCTGTGGAGGGGTGTGAGGGGCACTCATATAAAGCTGTGGAGGGTGGCTAGGGGCACTCATATAAAGCTGTGAAGGGTTATGAGGGGCACTCATATAAAACTGTGAAGGGTGACGAGGGGCACTCATATAAAGCTGTGAAGGGTGACTATGGGCACTCATATAAAGCTGTGAAGGGTGACTAGGGGCACTCATATAAAGCTGTTGAGGGAGGCTAGGGGCACTCATATAAAGCTGTAGGATTTTGGGGATTGAAAACAAAAAAGGGAAGAATACCTCTTTTGTCGATAACTTAAATATTACAATTTTAATACTAAAAAAAAAAAGGCAAATACATTTTTTTTTTAAACTTTAAAAGACTTTCTATCTAAGAATTAACTTTGAAACATGTTAACTTTCTCAGTATTCTGAAGACTTATAAAATCTTGATTTTACTTTGTGGTACGGACTATTGATAATTCAATAAAATGTAATGTTTCAGAGTAGGTGAAGGCCAAGAACCCAAAACGTACATTTTCCATGAACCCGAGAAGCCAGAGTAAGTATTTCATCAACAAGGCTCAGTCTTTGATAACTGATAACTACTTTTGTGTGGATCTAGCGCTGTATTTGACAAGGGATAATGACTACTGTATGGATCTAGCTCTGTATTTGTCAACTGATATCTACTACTACTACTGTATGGCTGTAAGATTTGTCCAAAATGTATTTTTTCATCTGTTGTTTGTTTTTTGTGGGGTTTTTGGGGGGGTGGGGGCTGGTTGTGATTACAAAATACAAAAAGTACTTATGTATGTAAATATAAATATGTGTATATATCTATATAAGACAACCTATTTAATTCGTGAGGTGATGAAGAGGCTTATTGAACATTGACTTCTGGCTTAATCCGGCCTTCCTTAATGCCCTTATTGTTGCAAGTGCTTTGACTCCGACACACATTGCTTTTCACCAGATGGAACGGTGATCACAGATTTTCACACATTCACGGATTGCTATACTGGCTTCCTTCGTGTTTGTTGCATGCATCCTTAAAGCGCAGCTGTGGCCGTCCAATATGTCTTGCCCCATGGTACTCATGGCCGTCTAATATGATTCCCCATGCTAGTCATGGCCGTCCAATAAGTCTTGCCCAATAGCAGTCATGGCCGTCCAATAGGTCTAGTACAATAGCAGTCAAGGCCGTCCGTCCAATATGTCTTGACCCAAGAAGCCTTAATCAGCAAACAAACAGCAGCAAAAACAGAATTAAATAAAAAGTAGGGAAAGTATTGTAGACACCTGGTTTGATTTATAAATCTGTTAGGGAAAGTATTGTAGACACCTGGTTTGAATTATAAATCTGTTAGGAAAAGTATTGTAGACACCTGGTTTGACTTCTGATTCTGTTAAGGATAGCATTGTTGATACCTGGTTTGACTTATGATTATGTTAAGGATAGTATTTTAGATACCTGGTTTGTTTGACTTATGATTCTGTTTAGGATAGTATTGTAGTTACCTTGTTTGACTTATGATTCTGTTAAGGATAGTTTACTATTCTGTTAAGGATTGTATTGTTGATATCTGGTTTGACTTATGATTCTGTTGGGGATAGTATTGTAGACACCTGGTTTGACGACCACTTCGGTAAACTTAAAGAAATATTAACATAAAATCTGGGATTATAACATCTGAATTTGTTCCCCTCTTAAAAATATTAATTTGGGGATCTGTCAATATAATATAGCATAGCCGTAAGATTTATCGAAAGGATGTAGGAGTTATATGCTTAAATTTGACTTGGTGTTAACTTTCCCACATGGTTGACTTTTAAGGGAGAATTGCTTAAGTAATAGCTATTACAAGTTAAAAAAAACAAACATTTAAAAGTTTTTGTTTACAACCTTTTCATTTGAAAGGACATCAGACGTAATGAGCGTGATCAAGGACAATGATTCACATTTTAGGTGAGTTCAATCAAACAAATTTAACTTAAATTTTTTTTGTTTTTTATTTAGATAAAAAGAATGTATCTGATCAAGATATTATAGAAGATCTTCCATTATTTTCGTTCTTGCTTTGTAACAAGCTCCAGTGTGCAGTGGCGTAACTTGGGTTAGTACTACCCGGGGCGTGTTTATTTGTTTGTTTGTTTTTTTTTTTGTTTTTTTTTTTGTTTTTTTTTTTTCCGCACACACTTCCACGAAAAAAAATCTGCACTTGGCGAAAATGACATCTCCCTACCTCGTTAGTTGGGGCAAGATTTCACATTTTTTTTTTTTTTTGCCGCACCCACTTCCACGAAAAAAAATCTGCACTTGGCGAAAATGACATCTCCCTACCTCGTGAGTTGGGGCAAGATTTCACATTGCTAGCAAATACAAAAATACGTCATTAGACTGAGTTAAATAAAAAAATATATATCCAACTATTTTGCAGGCTGGACTCGCCTTTTAAATTTAAAAAAAACTGAGATCCAGGATGTATTTTAGAAAAATGTCGGCTTCAAAATATAGATGTTCACCGACTATTTAAAAAGAGAGTACCGTAATGTAATGCTTAAATAACATACTATAATATAATGATTAAATAACAATAATTTTTTTAAAGATATTTTACAAATTAAAAACGGGTAAACATTCATTTTCAAAAGCCCTGACAAATTATAAATAAAATCAAAGACTAAATATGAATTATTGGGGATTGGTATCTTATTTATGTTGATTCCGTTATCAAGTGAATGGTCTATAGTAATTTTCAACCTATTATCAAACCATTTCATTTTTACAAAAAAATAAATGAATAAACCAATTCTCAAGCCTATCATTTAAAACCTATCATTTAAAACCTATCATTTGAAGCCTATCATTTAAAACCTATCATTTAAAACCTATCATTCAAAACCTATCATTTAAAACCTATCATTTAAAACCTATCATTCAAAACCCATCATTTAAAACCTATCAAAGCCTCTATTTAAATCATGCGGAATTCTCACCAGAATATTTTCACTCTTATTGTTTGTTTGTTATTGTTTGTCTGTCTGTTTTGATAAGCGAGAGGCTCGATCTAGTCAGGAAATCCGTTGGTACTAAGCTGGATGACGCCGACGAGCTGGAAAGCCAGATGAGGTCATCAATTGAGCAGGAACGCAAGTCGCAAGATTTGGGTAGGTCAAGCCCCACACCTCATCCTTGTAATAAAGTTAAGAGATGTCAAAATAGGCCCACTCATAGCTATTTGTATCGCATAATTTTCTAGAGTTTTAAATTATAGCGCTATAATTAGGGGGGGGGGGGTGTGTGTTTAAGGGGTTATGTGTTTTTTTTGCTGTAAGGATGGAAATGGCACTATAAATAAAAAGGAAAAGTTAAGAGATGTCAAAATAGGCCCACTCATAGCTATTTGTATCGCATAATTTTCTAGAGTTTTAAATTATAGCGCTATAATTAGGGGGGGGGGGTGTGTGTTTAAGGAGTTATGTGTTTTTTTTTGCTGTAAGAATGGAAATGTCACTATAAATAAAAAGGTGACACTTTTTTCAGGATTAAATGTAGACATATAGCTAAGTCTAAAAAATGAAAACTACTATTGTTTTTGAAGCAGTCTATATTGAGCTTTAACTCAGCCTATTCCTATAGAGGGGAGGCAAGGGTTCGCCTCTTTGAAGGGCTTGCAGGGTGAACTTTTCAAAGATATAAGTCTGTCCAGTGTACACGATATCCCAATCGTAAGGTCCTTTGGCAAGTTTCAACTGGATATCCAACCGGTTTCACAGATGACGGTGTATATTTATGTATTTCACACAGAGACAGATTTTCATCTAGCTAAACTGACAATCAGCTGTATTGACCCCAAGAGTCACTGAAAGCCCTCACCTGGGCCTTGCATCCCCTGCTGCTGCTGCAGGGGGCCTGGGATATGTAAGGTTTACACACTCAAGGGCCTGAAGTTGTGATGTGGGTAAAAATAATGAAGACATCTTTTCAATGGCATTGAATATCTATATAACAACACCAGAAAAGTGTCATGGGGCTTCATAAGTAGTACAGTCACTCTGGATTCACAGCATTATAAACCATTCAACAGTGTGATTTTCAGTTATTTTCTGACACTTCATGCAATTATTCTGCTTATTTTCAACTAAAGATGTTTGAATATATATTAAATTTTTAATCAGTATAATGGTAAATCGGACTTCAATAAATCCTATCAAGATGGTCTACTCTATAGCTTTAAAACTAATTCCACCAAAACTGCTAACTGAGCTCTGCAAAAATCGGTCATCACAACCAAGCATCACAAAAACTGTCATCACAACCAAACGTCGCCAAGTGCTACACCAAAACATGATACACTAAACACGTTTATTTTTAATGAAAAAGTTTCTAAGGGCTCCACAGACCTCTCCAAAAATGTAACATGTGCAAATTATACATTTACAAGGCTTTAACGTGACACGAGGGAAACCATTGAGCCTCATATTTTTGTAGGGGATGACTTGTCTTAAACATATCCTCATGCTGTTGTGGGGGACAACAAGATATGTCTAAAACACATCATCATTGGATAATGTCAACCTCCCCGGGGGGCGGCAGATTGTTTTGCTTTAACAGGCGCACAAAACAGATGTAAGAAATCTGCAAGAAAATGAGGTTGTACTCTTCTGTAGACACAGGGAGCTCAAAGTTGCTTTGGGAACCAGTACAATAACACAGAAATCATACAATCATAATATCAGTGATTGTGGCAGCAAGGAAATCATACAATCATACTGTCAGGGATTGTGGCTAGCAAGGAAATCATACAAGCATACTCAGTAATTGTGGGAGCAAGGAAGTGATTCAATCATACTGCCAGTGATTGTGGGAGCAAGGAAGTGATTCACTCATACTGTCAGTGATTGTGGGAGCAAGGAAGTGATTCAATCATACTGACAGTGATTGTGGGAGCAAGGAAGTGATTCAATCATACTGTCAGTGATTATGGCAGCAATGGGACGTCTTAAAAAGTAATGTGACACTGTCTCAACGTTAATTTTAGTTGTATACCTAGCCTCCCCTGACCCCTCACATACCAATTCTCTTTTTCCTCAAACAGCCCGATTTGACGCAATTAGGAACTACAAGAAAAACCAAGGCACCACTCTCTTCACCCAGCAAATGAAGGCCATCGTCATCAAAAGACTGATTCTCTTCAAGCGCAGCCTTGGGTCAGCCGTCATCCTGCTGCTGCTACCTGTGGGCTTGACGATGCTGGGGGCAAGTTACGATATGACAGCGGAGGAGGACGAAGGTTCGCCAGCCATTTATTTCTCACTTGATGGATTCAAGGACCTCATTGTCCCCATCTTCAGCAGGACATCGAGGAACAACGTCATAGGGCAGATTTACAAGAACCAGTTCTCGACCTCGCCAGGGGTAACGTTCGTAGAGTCTAATAAAACATCCACGGTAAGCCAACTTCAGTCAGTTGGTCTTCAAGCTAGTGACAGAGTTAGTCTTCAACCTCATCAGTTATTGGCACAGTTAGTCTTCAACCTCATCAGTTAGTGGCTAAGTTAGTTTTTAACCTCATCAGTTAGTGGCAAAGTAAGTCTTCAACCTCATCAGTTACTGGCAAAGTAAGTCTTCAACCTCATCAGTTACTGGCAAAGTTAGTCTTCAACCTCATCAGTTACTGGCAAAGTTAGTCTTCAACCTCATCAGTTAGTGGCACAGTTAGTCTTCAACCTCATCAGTTAGTGGCTAAGTTACTTTTTAACCTCATCAGTTAGTGGCAAAGGAGGTCTTCAACCTCATCAGTTAGTGGCAAAGTAAGTCTTCAACCTCATCAGTTAATGGCAAAGCTAGTCTTCAACCTCATCAGTTAGTGGCAAAGTTAGTCTTCAACCTCATCAAATAGTGGCTCAGTTAGTATTCAACCTCATCAGTTAGAGGCAAAGCTAGTCTTCAACCTCATCAAATAGTGGCACAGTTAGTCTTCAACCTCATCAGTTGGTGGCAAAATTAGTCTTCAACCTCATCAAATAGTGGCTCAGTTAGTATTCAACCTCATCAGTTAGAGGCAAAGCTAGTCTTCAACCTCATCAAATAGTGGCACAGTTAGTCTTCAACCTCACCAGTTAGTGGCAAAGTTAGTCTTCAACCTCATCAAATAGTGGCTCAGTTAGTATTCAACCTCACCAGTTAGTGGCAAAGGTAGTCTTCAACCTCATCAAATAGTGGCACAGTTAGTCTTCAACCTCATCAAATAGTGGCACAGTTAGTCTTCAACCTCATCAGTTAGGGGCAAAGTTAGTCTTCAACCTCATCAGTTAGTGGCAAAGTTAGTCTTCAACCTTATCAGTTAGTGACAAAGTTAGTCTTCAACCTTATCAGTTAGTGGCAAAGTTAGTCTTCAACCTTATCAGTTAGTGACAAAGTTAGTCTTCAACCTTATCAGTTAGTGGCAAAGTTAGTCTTCAACCTTATCAGTTAGTGGCAAAGTTAGTCTTCAACCTTATCAGTTAGTGACAAAGTTAGTCTTCAACCTTATCAGTTAGTGGCAAAGTTAGTCTTCAACCTTATCAGTTAGTGGCAAAGTTAGTCTTCAACCTCATCAAATAGTGGCACCGTTTGTCTTCAACCTCATCAGTTGGTGGCAAAGCTAATCTTCAACCTCATCAGTTACTGGCAAAGTTAGTCTTCAACCTCATCAAATAGTGGCACAGTTAGTCTTCAACCTCATCAGTTAGTGGCAAAGTTAGTCTTCAACCTCATCAGTTAGTGGCAAAGTTAGTCTTCATCCTCATCAAATAGTGGCAAAGTTAGTCTTCAACCTTATCAGTTAGTGACAAAGTTAGTCTTCAACCTCATCAAATAGTGGCACCGTTTGTCTTCAACCTCATCAGTTGGTGGCAAAGCTAATCTTCAACCTCATCAGTTACTGGCAAAGTTAGTCTTCAACCTCATCAAATAGTGGCACAGTTAGTCTTCAACCTCATCAGTTAGTGGCAAAGTTAGTCTTCAACCTCATCAGTTAGTGGCAAAGTTAGTCTTCATCCTCATCAAATAGTGGCAAAGTTAGTCTTCAACCTCATCAGTTAGTGGCAAAGTTAGTCTTCAACCTCATCAAATAGTGGCTCAGTTAGTATTCAACCTCATCAGTTAGAGGCAAAGCTAGTCTTCAACCTCATCAAATAGTGGCTCAGTTAGTATTCAACCTCATCAGTTAGAGGCAAAGCTAGTCTTCAACCTCATCAAATAGTGGCACAGTTAGTCTTCAACCTCATCAGTTGGTGGCAAAGTTAGTCTTCAACCTCATCAAATAGTGGCTCAGTTAGTCTTCAACCTCATCAAATAGTGGCACAGTTAGTCTTCAACCTCATCAAATAGTGGCACAGTTAGTCTTCAACCTCATCAGTTAGGGGCAAAGTTAGTCTTCAACCTCATCAGTTAGTGGCAAAGTTAGTCTTCAACCTCATCAAATAGTGGCACCGTTTGTCTTCAACCTCATCAAATAGTGACCAAGTTAGTCTTCAACCTCATCAAATAGTGGCTCAGTTAGTATTCAACGTCATCAGTTAGTGGCAAAGTTAGTCTTCAACGTCATCAGTTAGTGGCAAAGTTAGTCTTCAACCTCATCAAATAGTGGCACCGTTTGTCTTCAACCTCATCAAATAGTGGCACAGTTAGTCTTCAACCTCATCAGTTGGTGGCAAAGTTAGTCTTCAACGTCATCAGTTAGTGGCAAAGTTAGTCTTCATCCTCATCAAATAGTGGCAAAGTTAGTCTTCAACCTTATCAAATAGTGGCACAGTTAGTCTTCAACCTCATCAAATAGTGGCACAGTTAGTCTTCAACCTCACCAGTTAGTGGCAAGTTAGTCTTCAACCTCATCAAATAGTGGCTCAGTTAGTATTCAACCTCACCAGTTAGTGGCAAAGTTAGTCTTCAACCTCATCAAATAGTGGCACAGTTAGTCTTCAACCTCATCAAATAGTGGCACAGTTTGTCTTCAACCTCATCAGTTAGGGGCAAAGTTAGTCTTCAACCTCATCAGTTAGTGGCACAGTTAGTCTTCAACCTCATCAGTTAGTGGCAAAGTTAGTCTTCAACCTCATCAAATAGTGGCAAAGTTAGTCTTCAACCTCATCAAATAGTGGCACCGTTTGTCTTCAACCTCATCAAATAGTGACCAAGCTAGTCTTCAACCTCATCAAATAGTGGCTCAGTTAGTATTCAACGTCATCAGTTAGTGGCAAAGTTAGTCTTCAACCTCATCAGTTAGTGGCAAAGTTAGTCTTCAACCTCATCAAATAGTGGCACCATTTGTCTTCAACCTCATCAGTTGGTGGCAAAGCTAATCTTCAACCTCATCAGTTACTGGCAAAGTTAGTCTTCAACCTCATCAAATAGTGGCACAGTTAGTCTTCAACCTCATCAGTTAGTGGCAAAGTTAGTCTTCAACCTCATCAGTTAGTGGCAAAGTTAGTCTTCATCCTCATCAAATAGTGGCAAAGTTAGTCTTCAACCTTATCAGTTAGTGGCAAAGTTAGTCTTCAACCTCATCAAATAGTGACACCGTTTGTCTTCAACCTCATCAGTTGGTGGCAAAGCTAATCTTCAACCTCATCAGTTAGTGGCAAAGTTAGTCTTCAACCTCATCAAATAGTGGCACAGTTAGTCTTCAACCTCATCAGTTAGTGGCAAAGTTAGTCTTCAACCTCATCAGTAAGTGGCAAAGTTAGTCTTCATCCTCATCAAATAGTGGCAAAGTTAGTCTTCAACCTCATCAAATAGTGGCACAGTTAGTCTTCAACCTCATCAGTTAGTGGCAAAGTTAGTCTTCAACCTCATCAGTTAGTGGCAAAGTTAGTCTTCATCCTCATCAAATAGTGGCAAAGTTAGTCTTCAACCTTATCAGTTAGTGGCAAAGTTAGTCTTCAACCTCATCAAATAGTGGCACAGTTAGTCTTCAACCTCATCAGTTAGTGGCAAAGTTAGCCTAAGCTTTTTTGACTTGCAGAGTATTTTTTAGAATTAGTTTCCAATAGTCTTTAAAAATTTGACCCAAAATGACTTTCGGGGGTATACGTCTGTTAGAACTTGAGGATGTCTGAAAAAAAAAATAAGCAAAACAAAATGGGATGTCAGAACTTTTATGATTTCTTCTTTCTTGCTTGAAACTTGTGTGGCAATAATCAGAAGCTTTTGGGCAGTGATGAGAATGTTGTACCGGTACAATAAAATAAAATTATATACTGTGCTCAATCCTCATGTTCCAATGACAAAACCACACTTGGACATAACATCGTCCTATTGATATTTGAAGGGAAAGAAATGATTCTGAACTAAATTTACAAAAGGTCCCGTACAAAATGATGCCTGTTTGTAAAACATGCACATTTAAGATACTTTAAGATACGATAAGATACTTCCATTTATTTGTATCAATAAACGTAAGATATCTTACATTAATTAGAATATGTGCCCAACGTTTCAAACCTAGATGCGTTTGATTAGTTTTCGTGGTAATGGAGGGGAGACCATGGTGCCTGTACCTCAAACTTTCTTTTCACTTGGTCACTTGAATTTGAGCAACCAAAAAAAAATTAATTAAAGAAATCAAATGAATGAACTCTTCGAGGTACAAATTTCCCTAATTCTACACAGGATGACATCAACGAGTACCTCATTAACTGGGGTAAATCAAATGGTAAGAAAATGTACGAGAGAAAAATGATAGTGGGAGCCGTGTTTGAAGAAGAGCACTACACCATATTATACCAGAAATCTGCCGTTCATGCCAAGGGAATTTCTGTGAGTCGTCATGTGTTTTTTTTTCTTTTTACTCTGCTTAGATGTGTAGGGTGGTTCTAATGGCAGCGTCGGCAGCCACACGTGGGATAGTTATAAGCCGGATTTTGAGGATTCTTGTTTTTTATTGGAGCATTTAAACGCTAGGGGAAAAAAACTATGATCTTAAAATTTATGTACGTAAAGTTATTTGAGGGTTAAAATAAAATATTTTGTAATGTGTCTGAGGTTGTTTTTTTGTTAAAATCCCAAACCCCACTTTTAATGCCAGAAATCAAATGGTATTTGTTATGACTAGCAAGCTCTAGTGCATTGAGGGCTCAAGACTCTAAGCTCTTTTTACACTGTGTATCAGACCTGCCGCAAACCAGTTACTTTCAAGACAGTTTCCTAGGGCTCACTAAAGCCTTGACTATAGATTCCAAAGAAACGTCTTTTTTCCTCCAAAACTGCACTTTTAAATTTTGTCAAAATATTTGTTAACCCTCTAATACTGCTGCAAATTTCTGATGCTTCCTCAAAGTGGCAGGTCCACCTATAAACTATCGAACACGCTGATAGATAGCCCTGCCCCCCCCACCCCAAAGCCTACTGATAGACACGCCCCTCCCCTACCACCTGAAGCACACAGATAGACACCAATCCCCCCCCCCCAAAAAAAGCCAACAATCAAACTAAAATTTTTGCTTTGGTTCAATAAATATGTTACTTTTTTAAAAATATGTTCTGTATTTCTTAATATATTCTGTATTACTTAATACGTTCTGTAGTTCTTCATATTTTCTGTATTACTTTATATGTTCTGTATTTATGTGTGTGATTCTTGAAGACTCAGCTACTGATGAACGCCTGGGTTCAGTCCATGCTGGGCAACGACTTCTCCATCCAGCTTGGCGTCCTCCACCGACCACCCACGCCGATGTTAAAGAAAAGTGAGCTTCAGCTGGCCACCATGTTTTGTCTGGGATTTGCCATGGCCATGGTCCCCGTGGTGTACATCCATAGTCTCATCGCAGAACGTAGTGTAAGCTCTTTTAGACCTTTGCCCATTCTTGTGTCTCATTTTATTTTATTTTTGTAAATAATGAGGTGGGGCCTAGATTTTTATTAGTTGGGGTGTGGGTGGTGAAACCCTTGGGATAAAAATGAAAAGGTGATTTTGTGTGTTTTTCTATTTTTTGTGGGAATGGGTGGATAAACAAATATTTCTGAACAATTAGAACGGGTCACTACACAAATCGTTTGATATGGACCAAATTTTTAACTTGATACATCTATGAATGAAATATAAATGCAGTTATCTGGTGGCCTGTATGTTTCTTTGTACGGTTGTAAGCTAATCTTCAATAAACTTCATTATTTTTATTATTATTAATATAAGGAGAAAAAGACCACCCGGGATGGAGTAGATCCTTTGTACTCACTTCTTAAACTACTGCACTGCTTTACATCTGTTTTGTAATTGCTAGATTTCAGTTAAAGTTAAATTTAAAAAAAAAAACCCACTACATTCATTTTAAAATTTTAAACAGCTACATTATAATTGCTACAATTGCTTCAGGCCCAGTTTTGGGACTAAACTAAAGCAAAATGAAAAAAGAAATTGATGTCTTTATTTTCAATAAACCGACATTCCTACAAGCATCTTTGCCGAATTGTGTCAGAAACTTTTACACTGCATTCTTGAATTTCTGCTTCCTATTTCAGATGGGCGCGAAACACCTCCAGTCCCTAAGCGGGGTCAGTCCGATGGCTTACTGGCTGGGTGCCTACATATTTGACATGTTTTTTTTCATCATCATCATCGCCACTGTCATGCTGGGGCTTACAATAAATCCCAGCCTCTACTTGGCCAGGGGCAGATGGGCGGTCACTTTACTCATGTTGGTATCCTTTGCCGTGGCGATGTTCCCTTACCTGTACGCCGTCCAGATCATCTTCAAGAACCCTGCCAATGGTGTACTCTCAATCCTTTGTTTCAACGTCTTCGTGGGTAAGCAAAGAGAGTATTACGTTATCTATAAATTAATTCTGATGATCATGTTTACTACCACTAAAATATGTGAGAAGTAGTCACTGCATTCCGGGGGTGCGCTGATGCAACCTCGCTGGTTGGGGGGGGGGGGGGGCTGGGGTTGTTGTGCCATTAAAATAAATAAGTAATACAAACTTGGAAGAGCTCAGTGTATAACGATAGTTGTTGAATACAAGGGTAGAGCAAGCACAACTACAAAACATTGTACCACCAGAGCAGTGTGCCACCAGTGCAGGGTGCCCTCCCAGATGTCTAAAAGGATCCCCCCTCCCCCTCGGAAATTGTCTGAAAGAAACACTTCCTGGCTTCCTGGAACTCTTGGCAAATAAGAAGAGAGACAAATTTAGATTGTTAAGTTTGCGCTTTTTTAGTTCAGAAAGATGGCAGTCTGTTATGAATGATGGCGGTCCATAGAGAAAGATGGCGGTCCATAGAGAAAGATGGCGGTCCATAGAGAAAGATTGTAAAAGACTTCAAACCTTATAAGATAGTTGCCAGAATGTCTGATGATTTGTTTTGTTTTTTTGTCAGGTTCTTCCCTGACCATGTTTTATATTTCTTATCGTTTAAATCCAAAGTGAATGTGTCACCATGGGAGATCTGTTGTAATACAGGCTAAAAATATCTCATTGCTAGGAGTGCTGGTTGCCGTCACGTTAGCTGCCTACAAGGTGATGAATGTCGAATACAGTCTCCTGCACAGGGTAGACATGCTGCTTGCTCCAATGTCTCCAAACTATGTTCTAACAACGTGCCAATTTTTCTTTGTCATTATATCGATACAGAAGTATTCAATTGATGGTAAGTGATGGAGGCATTAATCTTTTTCTTTTCTTTGTTAGAGATAATGAGGCGGGGGTTTTTTTAGAGGGAGGGTGGGGGAGGCGTAGGTTAGTGTAGCGGGTATTTCCGCTAATTTGCTATAAATAGAAATGTGAGTTGTTGAAAAGGTTACTCTTCTTATCAATACTAGAAAAAAAAAATTTTTAAGTGTTTTTAAAAAAAAAAGAAAAAATTCTTTCCATTTTGTTGTAGTGTTGACTATTGCACTATTGTAATGGTCTGAAAGAATCCACTCTTTGGTAACAAAATAAAATCAGAGATCGGTAGCTTACTTTTAAAAGCTGATCCTCTATCCTGCTGAGATTAATACACTAATCAGCCTTAATCCAACATCCTCAAAGAAGAAGAAGTCCGATGTGGGATTAGGACCAGTCCAAAGATCAAAGTTGGTGGTCCAAAGCCGCACTGGTAAAATATTAGGGGAAGCTCCTGAAGAAGCAGACACAAGCAAAAGGGAAACCTCCTCTTAGCAAATTCCAGTTCAGCTTCAGGAAAAGAAGAGGCTGCATGGATGCAATCTTTGCCCTCCAGCCAATGTGTTGTGGAAAAGATTGGGATATGGGGGGGGGGGGGGGGTGGTTGACGGGAAGAAGCTTTTTACGGGGGGTGGGGAAAAAAAGCTCTGGGAAGTGTTGGAAACATGCGGATAGTCTTGTGTATAGCCCAAATGGATTGATTCCCTGTGTGTTTTTGAAGCAAAATTAAACATGGCTACATTCTATCGCCGCAGATGTTCAGTATACTAGTGTGCATTGACAAAATCTCAATGGATGCCAATCTAAAGCTTATCGGTAAATCGTCAACCGTACTTCCCACAAAGTCTACCTGGTAGAATCAGTAATCAGACACAAGAAGAAGGAAAAAGTAAAGTATGAGAGAAAGTCTCACCAAAAAACGAACAAAAGAGAAGATATTTTATGATTTACTTCTGAACCACTTTCACTCAACTACATAATTTTATTAGGAGTTAAATCTTGTGAAAACATTTCGTTTTTACTTTTGGGATTTCTGCTCTGGCAACCGCATCCCCCTTTTTTTTATTTTTTAAAAGAATTACTGTGTTAGAAGAGTTGTCACACTACTGCAGTAGATGATTTAACTTGAACCAATTCTTTACAATCTTTAATATTTGGTAAATATATAAGAGACATAGAGCCATTTGTTATACCCCCCCCCCCCAAAAAAAAACAAAAACAACTCGTCATAGTCTTTGATATTTGGAATGTAATCATGTATTACTCAGAAACTTGGAGCCCTTAGACTCACCGCTGGCCCCACCCACACTCATCCTTCCTCACTTGAATGAATGCCTATTCTTGTGTTGTCGTTTATCCCACAGATTCCTTCACCAGCTACCTGACCAGTGACGTAGCCGGCGAAACACTTCAGTCCAAACTGCTGCTGTTTGCTATACATTTTGTAGGTGGGTGGGTGTTTGTGGCCCTCGTCGAATTCAGAGTGGACCGCCTGTTATGGTAAAGTCTCATATGCATTGTTATATGTGTACGTTTTAGTGATTTGTGTATATGTTCATTCAAATTTTGTTCAAAGTTTAGACTTACTTTGATGGGATCAGAATAACAGTTTCTCACAAACTGACGGGAAATTCTTCCCACAAACTTCAAGAAAAATTTTTTTGAGTGATTCACAGATTATCACAAATTGTCACACTGAGCCAGGACAACCTCAGTAGTTCTAGCACACAATCTCAGTAGCTTTAGCACACACGTACAGTTGGTTCTAGCACACAATCTCAATAGCTTTAGCATGCAATTTCAGTAGCTTTAGCACACAAGTACAGTTGGTTCTAGCCCACAATCTCAATAGCTTTAGCATGCAATTTCAGTAGCTTTAGCACACAAGTACAGTTGGTTCTAGCCCACAATCTCAATAGCTTTAGCACGCAATCTCAGTAGCTTTAGCACACAAGTGCAGTTGGTTCTAGCACACAAGTACAGTAGTTCTAGCACACAAGTGTTGTTCGTCCGTCGAAGTCGACAAGGACCATCGAATCATCCGGTTAGGGGCGGGCGGGGGGGTTGGGATTACGGTGAGCTCTTAGGTGGCTTGTTAGACCGATCCTTGCTCGGAATAATCTATGACACAGTGGGCATGGAATAGTTGCTTCAGACGATGACCTAATGTTGCTCTTTCGGACAAGCCTGCGTGTCTCAGCTGTGGTTATTCTCTTAGCTTCATGGGATTTAGCCCCCTTCTTGACAGCAGCTCTCCATCTGGCTCTGTCCTGGGCTGTCTGCACCCATTGAGTAGTGTTTATGCTGAAGGCCTTTAGTGCCACTTTCAGTGAGTCTTTGTAACGCTTTCTTTGGCCTCCTTGGGAGCGCTTGCCTATCGTGAGTTCTCCAAAGAATATTTGTTTCGGGAGCCGGTGGTCTGCCATACGGGCTACGTGTCCCATCCAACGGAGCTGAGACTGCATCAGAGTGGTGAAAATACTAGGTAGGCACTTCCCCTCTCCTTTGTGCTGATGGTTCTACGCACATTACAGCACACAAGTACAGTAGTTATAGCACACAATCTCAGTAGCTTTAGCACACAATCTCAATAGCTCTAGCACACAAGTACAGTAGTTCTAGCACACAAGAACAGCAGTTCTAGTACACAAGTACAGCAGTTCTAGCACACAAGTACAGTTGGCTTTAGCAAACAATTTGAGAAGCTTTAGCACACAAGTACAGTTGGTTCTAGCACACAATCTCAGTAGCTTGTACAGTTGGTTCTAGCACACAAGTACATTAGTTCTAGCACACAAGTACAGTCGTTCTAGCACACAAGTACAGTAGTTCTAGCCCACAATCTCAGGAGCTTAAGCACACAAATACAGTAGTTCTAGCACACAAGTACACTTGTTTCTAGCACACAAGTACATTAGTTCTAGCACACAAATACAGTTGGTTCTAGCACACAATCTCAGTAGCTATAGCACACAAGTACAGTTTGTTCTAGCACACAATCTCAGCATTAGCACATAAGTATAGTTGGTTCTAGCACACAATCTCAGTAGCTCTAGCACACAAGTACAGTTGGTTCTAGCGCACAAGTACATTAGTTCTAACATACAAATACAGTAGTTCTAGCACACAAGTACATTAGTTCTAGCACACAAATACAGTTGGTTCTAGCACACAATCTCAGTAGCTATAGCACACAAGTACAGTTTGTTCTAGCACACAATCTCAGGAGCTTAAGCACACAAATACAGTAGTTCTAGCACACAAGTACACTTGTTTCTAGCACACAAGTACATCAGTTCTAGCACACAAATACAGTTTGTTCTAGCACACAATCTCAGTAGCTATAGCACACAAGTACAGTTTGTTCTGGCACACAATCTCAGCATTAGCACATAAGTATAGTTGGTTCTAGCACACAATCTCAGTAGCTCTAGCACACAAGTACAGTTGGTTCTAGCGCACAAGTACATTAGTTCTAACATACAAATACAGTAGTTCTAGCACACAAGTACATTAGTTCTAGCACACAAATACAGTTGTTTCTAGTACACAATCTTAGTAGCTATAGCACACAAGTACAGTTTGTTCTAGCACACAATCTCAGTAGCATTAGCACATAAGTATAGTTGGTTCTAGCACACAATCTCAGTAGCTCTAGCACACAAGTACAGTTGGTTCTAGCACACAAGTACATTAGTTCTAACACACAAGTACATTAGTTCTAGCACACAAGTACAGTAGTTCTAGCACACAAGTACAGTAGTTCTAGCACACAAGTACAGTAGTTCTAGCACACAAGTACATTAGTTCTAGCACACAAGTACAATTGGTTCCAGCCCACAATCTCAATAGCTTTAGCACGCAATCTCAGTAGCTTTAGAACACAAGTACAGTAGTTCTAGCACACAAGTACAGTAGTTCTACCACACAAGTACAGTTGGTTCTAGCACACAAGTACAGTAGTTCTAACACACAAGTACAGTACTTCTAGCACACAATCTCAGTAGCTTTAGCACACAAGTACAGTTGGTTCTAGCACACAATCTCAGAAGCTTTAGCACACAAGTACAGTTGGTTCTAGCACACAAGTACAGTAGTTCTAGCTGACAAGTACATTAGTTCTAGCACAGAAGTACAGTAGTTCTAGCAGACAAGTACATTAGTTCTAGCACACAAGTACAGTAGCTCTAGCACACAATCTCAGTAGTTTTAGCACACAATCTCAGTAGCTTTAGCACACAATCTCAGTAGCTTTAGCACACAAGTACAGTTGGTTCAGCCCACAATCTCAATAGCTTTAGCACACAATCTCAGTAGCTGTAGCACACAAGTACAGTAGTTCTAGCACACAAATACATAAGTTCTAGCACACAAGTACAGTAGTTCCTGCACACAAGTACAGTAGTTCTATCACACAAGTACAGTAGCTCTAGCACACAATCTCAGTAGTTTTAGCACACAATCTCAGTAGCTTTAGCACACAATCTCAGTAGCTTTAGCACACAAGTACAGTTGGTTCAGCCCACAATCTCAATGGCTTTAGCACGCAATCTCAGTAGCTTTAGCCCACAAGTACATTTGGGTCTAGCACACAATCTCAATAGCTTTAGCACGCAATCTTATTTGTTTTAGCACACAATCTCAGTAGCTTTAGCGCACAAGTACAGTTGGTTCTAGCCCACAATCTCAATAGCTTAAGCACGCAATCTCAGAAGCTTCAGCCCACAAGTACATTTCGTTCTAGCACACAATCTCAATAGTTTTAGCATGCAATCTCAGTAGCTTTAGCACTCAATCTAAGTAGCTTTAGCACACAAGTACAGTTGGTTCTAGCCCACAATCTCTATAGCTTTAGCACGCAATCTCAGTAGCTTTAGATCACAAGTACAGTTGGTTCTAGCACACAAGTACATTAGTTCTAGCACACAAGTACAGTTGGTTCTAGCACACAAGTACAGCAGTTCTATCACACAAGTATAGTTGCTTCTTGCACACAATCTCAGAAGCTTTAGCACACAGGTACAGTTGGTTCTAGCACACAATCTCAGTAGCTTTAGCACACAAGTACTGTTGGTTCTAGCACACAAGTACAGTAGTTCTAGTACACAAGTACAGTAGTTCAAGCACACAATTACAGTAGTTCTAGCACACAAGTACAGTTGTTTCTAGCACACAAGTACATTAGTTCAAGCACACAAGTACAGTAGTTCTAGCACACAAGTACAGTAGTTCTAGCACACAATCTCAATAGCTCTAGCACACAAGTACAGTTGGTTCTAGCACACAAGTACATTAATTCTAACACATAATCTCAGTAGCTCTAGCACATAATCTCAATAGCTCTATAGCACACAAGTACAGTAGCTCTAACACACACTCTCAGTATTTCTAACACACAATCTCAGTAGTCCTAGCACACAATCTCAGTGTTTCTTGCACACAATTTCAGTAGTTTTAGCACACAATCTCAGTAGTTCTAGCACACAATCTCAGTAGCTCTAGCACACAATCTCAGTAGCTCTAGCACACATTCTCAGTAGTTTTAGCACACAATCTCAGTAGCTCTATCACACATGTATAGTAGCTCTAGCACATAATCCCAGTAGCTCTTGCACACAATCTCAGTAGCTTTAGCACAAAATCTCAATAGTTTAGCACACAATCTCAGTAGCTCTAGCACTCAATCTCAGTAGTTCTAACACACAATCTCAGTAGCTCAAGCACACAATCTCAGTTGCTCAAGCACACAATCTCAGTTGCTCTACCACACAATCTCAGTAGTTTTAGCACACAATCTCAGTAGTTTTAGCAGACAATCTCAGTAGTTTTAGCACACAATCTCAGTAGCTCTAGCACACAATCTGCCATGTTTGTTCATGACCACATTTATATAGAAAAAGTGACCCATGTACAGTAGCTTTAGCACACAATATCAATAGCTCTAGCACACAAGTACAGTAGCTCTAGCACACATTCTGTCAGCCACATTTATATAGAAAAAAGTGACCCATGACCACGATACATTGAAAACAATACTTTTTAAGTGGGTAAATTTTGTTAAATGAAAAGATATTTAATATTAAAACTTTATTTTTCAATATAATATAATTGTAATGAAGCACATCTTTAATGCCATGGTTGAAATGTATTCAGACTTTAAGGCCCCAATTGAAAAACAAAAGAAGAAAACTCTTTAAAAATTGAATGTTAGTTTACTGTCACAGCTGGCGACCCTAGGCAAATCCCTTTGCCAACCTTTTTGAGGTCACATCCCTTGGGCTGGGAACCAGGGCCCTAGTAATTTGATTACACCAGGTCGTTTATGTGCTTAACCACATTTATATTTTATATTTTTTATACTTTACTTATTAAGACGTGTTCAAATTTATATGCATACATGTATTAACATTTTTAATTACTATTTAATGAAGCTTTGTCATGGTAATTTGTTAGAAACATTTGGTAATTAGATTTATCGGGACAGATTTGAAAACTAAATTTACGACCTTAGAAACTTAAATAGTTAAATTCCGCCCCGGCCAACAATCGTCCGATATCCCTCACCACCGTGGTTTGCAAACTGTTGGAGCACATAATCGTAAGCACAGTCATGAAGCATCTTGAAAGCCAAAATATTCTCAATGACTGTCAACATGGCTTCCTAGTCAATAGATCATGTGAGACCCAGCTCCTTGAATTTGTAGAATACTTGATGGCCAATCTGGAGAACCACAAGCAAACTGATGGGACAAGCATATTAATGTGTGTAACCAAGCAAACAAGACCATGGGGTTCTTAAGGCGTAATCTAAAGATTGGCAACTCCTGTGTGAAATAAAGAGCCTATAAAGCCTTTGTCCGTCCGGTTTTAGATTATGCATCTTCAGTCTGGGACCTATTTACCCAGAAGAGCATTGACAGGTTGGAGGCTGTCCAGCAACGGGCAGCATGCTTTGTCCTGAACCACTACCAGAATACCTCTAGTGTTTGCAGCATGCTGGAAACACTAGGCTGGTCACCATTGGAGGAATGACGATGACAATCCAGGCTCTCCATGATGTACAAGATAAATAATGAGCTGGTCCACTGTTCCAGTATTAAACAGAAACTCATCCCTCTCCCCCATAGACAGTGACGAGGCCATAACAGGCTATTCCTGCTCATACCCGCAAGAAGCCAGTATAGGAACTGCTCATTCCTGCCCAAGACAATCAGGGACTGGAACAAGCTTTCAAAAGGAACAGTTGATGCGACAACACTTGACACATTTGTGTCTATTGCCTCAAGCCTTCCAACCCCCAGTGCATGATTCCCTCAACAAACTAGCACATGCAATCACTGAAATATCCTCATCAACACCGGCACAGAAACTTTGCAAATCCACTCTGCATGCATAGGAGCCAAAATAATCAATAAATTGATTGTGGGCCCTTAATATATAGAAGAAGAAGAAATGCATTTTAACATGATTTCTGAAAAATATCATGTCATTATTGTGTTTTGTACTTGAATGAGTGAAACCTGTTTGTGTCTTTCCTTGAGATCCATGTCAACTATTCAGGTGCATGTCTTTGAGATCCATGTCAACTATTCAGGTGCATGTCTTTGAGATCCATGTCAACTATTCAGGTGCATGTCTTTGAGATCCATGTCA
This sequence comes from Lymnaea stagnalis, assembly GCA_964033795.1. Taxonomy (NCBI): domain Eukaryota; kingdom Metazoa; phylum Mollusca; class Gastropoda; family Lymnaeidae; genus Lymnaea; species Lymnaea stagnalis. The sequence continues at coordinate 42,703 of CAXITT010001410.1, forward strand.
ACTATTCAGATGCGTCTCTTTGAGCCAAAGTTTGTCCGTTTGCTGAAGCTTTTTTGAAATATTTGTCTTTTCCTTTGATGGTGCCTTTAGGTATTTGTTGTGTGGAAAAAGCATCCCATTAAATATGATAAACCCTAACCATCCCGGAGATGGCCACCTGGCTGAGGATGGCGATGTCCAAGAGGAAAGTCGTAGAGTGAATGAGACCCCTGTGGAGATCTTGTGTCAGAATAGTGAGTCTTGTTTCTTGTGTCAGAATAGTGAGTCTTGTTTCTTGTGTCAGAATAGTGAGTCTTGTGTCTTGTGTCAGAATAGTGAGTCTTGTTTCTTGTGTCAGAATAGTGAGACTTGTGTCAGAATAGTGAGTCTTGTGTTTTGTGTCAGAATAGTGAGTCTTGTGTCAGAATAGTGAGTCTTGTTTCTTGTGTCAGAATAGTGAGTCGTGTGTCTTGTGTCAGAATAGTGAGTCTTGTTTCTTGAGTCAGAATAGTGAGTCTTGTTTCTTGTGTCAGAATAGTGAGTCATGTGTCTTGTGTCAGAATAGTGAGTCATGTGTCTTGTGTCAGAATAGTGAGTCATGTTTTTTGTGTCAGAATAGTGAGTCATGTGTCTTGTGTCAGAATAGTGAGTTGTGTGTCTTGTGTCAGAATAGTGTGTCTTGTTTCTTGTGTCAGAATAGTGAGTTGTGTGTCTTGTGTCAGAATAGTGAGTCTTGTTTCTTGTGTCAGAATAGTGAGTCTTGTGTCAGAATAGTGAGTCGTGTGTCTTGTGTCAGAATAGTGAGTCGTGTGTCTTGTGTCAGAATAGTGAGTCGTGTGTTCGAAGTTCTACGGTTCTCTTTGCAATTCAAGAAATAAATCAAATTTTTTTATTGCATTGTTACTTTTTGTAAGGGGTGCGAGCCTTAGTAAAACAATTTTTAAGGGGAAATGAGAAAAACAACGTGTGGGAAAACCTGCTAAAAAGAATGCAACAAAACAGTGAACGTGTCGGCAAGAAGCCTTCATCTGTGAACAAACACCGGAAAAACAGAATTAAATCAAAATAACACTTAGCTGAAATGTAATATCTCGGATACTACAATTCAGCTAAGAGTTTTTTCTGGGGGTTTTTTTGCTGATTAAGTCCCATTTTTCTAACCTGATAGCAGTCTCTCCCCCTTATTACCAGTTTGTAAGGGGGCTTAGACCAGTCTGAGAGTTCATAGGGGGAGCAAAGTATAGAAAATATTGGAAAACACGCTTGTCACCGAACTGCAGTAGCCAACCTATGGAAAGTGACAATGTTCCATTCTACAAGAAAATTCATGAACATTTCATATTTTGATGTTTTTCTTTCAGACGCCATTGTGCTCAAGAACCTGCGTAAAATATTCTGTGTAAAATTTAGCCTTAGTCCTTTTGTTGCCGTGCACAACTCAAGCCTGGCCCTGCCCCAGAACGAATGCCTGGGACTTTTAGGACAAAACGGAGCTGGGAAAACCACTACATTTAAAATGTTGACTGGAGACCACATGGTGTCCTCAGGAGATGCTTATGTGAAAGGACTGAGTGTAAAGACTCAAATAAAAACTGTAAGTTATAAAAAACGGTATTAGTTTAAATTTTTTTTTTTTTTGGACAAATATTTTTTTCACAAGATAAAATGTTTTGAAATTGGTTTACTGACAGAGTCTCCAATGAGTCTTTTAAATCTTTCATGGACACGAAAAATATGACACTGAAAAAAAATCATCATTTGAGAAAGAATTTTAAGTTTTGGGGGAAAACAAATTAATTAGGTCATCATGTCCCTTTATGCCATTTAAAGTCATAGGGCCATTTCTAGAGTATTAAATTTTTTAAGATGTGGAGTTGTCTATGGAGTTTGTCCAGAGTGACAATATATATATATATATATATATATAGAGAGAGAGAGAGAGAGAGAGAGTATGCAGCAACACTATCAGTACCTGTACTGAAAACTTCGCACCTTGAACGTGTCGTGCATTTGTCAATGGTGCTTAGCTCTGATTGCCACGTGTTATAGGTTGGAAGAAGGAAGATATGTTGGGAAGCTGTTGTTGGAAATGGGTTTCTCGGGGCAGGAAAAAAGTGCTCATAGTTTACCAATATCTACGCTGTCACTTAAGTGGTCAAGTCGTGTAGTGTGGTCAAGTTGTGTAGTGGGGTCAAGTTGTGTAGTGGGGTCAAGTTGTGTAGTGGGGTCGAGTTTGAAGACGATGGCTAAACAATTCAGGGGAAGATTTAATGAGACAGCACCAAGTAACACTATTTTGCTGTGTCTTCTTTTACAAAACTTCCTCGTCCTGGACAGAAACTCTGTTTACAAAAGAAGACCGGTAACTTAATATGACGTTCTTCGGAGAATGGCGGATTACAATTTTTTTTTTTAACTTGATCCTCATACACCACGGCCAAAGAAATGTACCATTTTATATCATCTGAGCTCAGATATTTGGCACCCTCAAGCATTACCCAACAGTAGTCGATACAAATGTGTCCTTAAACAATTGGTGAACGGAAATATCGTAGAAATTGCAGGGTGGGTGCAGCACCTGCTGGAAAACACATACCATATTCTAATTTGTCAAAACACTTACTGGTCGACAAAACTTAATCTCCGGCACACTTTCATTACAATAAGATTCTTTATCAATAGAGATCATAACGGTATTGCTAGGTGCCATAACAATAGATGGTATAGCATTGTTACTTGGTGCTGTAAACAAGACATAATAACGGTATTGCTAGGTGCCATAACAATAGATGGTATAGCATTGTTACTTGGTGCTGTAAACAAGACATAATAACGGTATTGCTAGGTGCCATAACAATAGATGGTATAGCATTGTTACTTGGTGCTGTAAACAAGACATAATAACGGTATTGCTAGGTGCCATAACAATAGATGGTATAGCATTGTTACTTGGTGCTGTAAACAAGACATAATAACGGTATTGCTAGGTGCCATAACAATAGATGGTATAGCATTGTTACTTGGTGCTGTAAACAAGACATAATAACGGTATTGCTAGGTGCCATAACAATAGATGGTATAGCATTGTTACTTGGTGCTGTAAACAAGACATAATAACGGTATTGCTAGGTGCCATAACAAATAGAAAACATAACATTGTTACAAGGGGACGTTTGATATAATGGCCTTCAAAATTGATCTTTCATCTTAGTTTTGTTTTTTTTAAATGTTTGTCCGTTAGGATCACTTATGTACGAGCGAAAATAATGGTCAACTATGAATAATTTTTACTCCGTCAAGAGACCCATTTCCCGCAACAACTACCCAAAATAACTTCCATATAACTACTGGGAACACTTGATGACTGGGGCTGTGCCCAGTAGACAAATGCACAATACAAGGGTTTCAGTGCTAATGGTTTGATCTCATATGGTCCAAATAATGCCATCCACAGATCCAGGCTATGATGGGCTACTGTCCACAGCAAGACGCCCTCCACGAGAGGCTGACCGGAAGGGAGACTTTATACTTGTATGCCCGTCTGAGGGGCGTGCCAGAAACAAGTTTACACAACGTCACAGAGGCAATCGTGGACTTTGTAACCCTTCGACCCCATGAAGACAAGCTCACTGGTAAATACAGGTGAGCAAATGGCATTTCCTGTGTCTTAAAGGCCTCAAATTCTAGAGATACTTTATTAAGACACGCCAAGAAAACGGGCTAAATGAAATTCATTATGGGGAAATATTTTCCAACAATTTTTTTTGGCGTAAAAACCATTAAAACTGTTTGAAAGGCTCAATAAAATATTTACTGTCTCTGGTCAATTTTGTAATTACTGGTCACTTTTCTATGTATCTCTGATATGTTTCAGTTATAATTAAAGCAAGCGGATGTTTTAGCTTTTTCTTCATCTTTCCGCTTTAACGGGAGACGTTGAGGGGAGTAAAAGTTGGTATCATCCACAAGATGATCGGCCCCTGAGGGTTCATGAAAGTCTCCTTGACACAGCCAGTCCACTGCCCTCCTGGTCTTCTCCCAGGGGCTGAAACCGTGGTGCTGCTATTGTAAGCTTGCAATCCATGTTGATTGATAGGCATTCTGACCTGATGGCCAAACCATTGAGTTTGATGGTGGAACATACACTGTTTGATTCTTATGGCACCAAACATTTCCTGGTTTTGAATGTGGTCCCTTCTCATTTTACCAGTTGCTCGACCTTAAATATCGCACAGGTGAAGGGCTTTTCTCAAAACATCTACTCTGAGCCCAGGTTTGATGCTGGTAAGCACGGGTTGAAAGAAAGACATCGTTAATTAATCAGCATTTGGACTTCCATCTTTTTTCTTGGGTGTCTTAGCAGTGTGGCTTTTTGGTAGCTGACTGTATTTGTCTCCTGCACTCTTGTCTCTGTCTCTCGGTCCATTCTTCCGTCTGTCGAGTATGAGCGTTCATTAGTAATTGTTGCGACTCAATATTATGTTCATTAGTTGTTGAACGCTTTTCCCGCGCTTGACTATTATAGTTAGTGAACGCTCTTCCCGCCATTGTCTCTATGACGTATTTTTATGCTGAGTCGTGATGTATTGTCTATGCAGTATTGTGACGTATGTTTTAGTCGTGCGGCAGTCTTGAGTGGAACTTTGGAGTGATAGGATGTGTATTATTTAGGTCTGATAGCGAGCTGTGATATATTCAAGTGTATGTGTATTATACTTACTTAGATATTAAAGTTATAGTTATTATGAAAAGGAGTTGAGTTGTTCAATGTTAGTGAGAATAGTATGACGCTTCAACGTGTGAAAAGAACTGACGAATGTAATCAATCCAAGAAGACGTTAGGAGTTGACACTGTCTTCTGCAAATAAAAAATAAGTAAAGGGTTTAGTTTGGAGACCCACAATAATTAATCCCGGTATTTGTGGATAATTTTAAAAAACCCTATCTGAAATAATTGGTTCCTTAAGCCCTTTATCAAACTTTAGTCAAATATATTTGTTTATGTATCTTTTTTATTTGCCATGTTACAGTGGAGGAAATAAAAGAAAATTGTCTGTTGGTATATCAATCATCGGTGACCCTTTGTTCATTATGCTGGATGAGCCGACGGCTGGAATGGACCCAGTGGCTAAGCGAACATTATGGACCGTTCTACATTTAATAAGATCATCAGGCCGGACACTGGTGCTGACCTCTCACAGGTAGGTCTGAAAAATGTTTCATGCCATGTCAGGTCAACTCATGGCTCAGGGGCACAAGTGATTTAGTGATCAATGAGTGGGATCAAATTAGTATATTATGTGATCTGGAGTTGACCATCATTTTCTGCATTTTACTTGATACCGTACCATTTAAATTCTTGTTTATGCGCCATTTTGCTCTTTCAATTCTCAACGAAGTGGCTGATTTCCGATTAATTGAAATTAACATTATGGAAGGCGTTGTCTTGGCGCATGTTTGCCAAATGTCCAAAAATTTACGGAAGTCCATAAAAAGTTTACCTAAAATGACTTAGCTGGGTTGATGTGTGGACACCACGAAATCGCATCCATACTTGTTGGCTGGAGTTTAAATCCCAGGAATATTAGAGAACAAGAAATCAACAGAGGGCAAAGCAACAATCGCATATATTGACTTGTCTACCACATATTGTAACTAGTCTACCACTTATATTGAGACTCTCATCCACCGCGTATTGTGACTTGTTTACCATGTATTCTGACTCATTTACCACATATTGTGACTCGTTTACCACATATTGTGACTCGTTTACCACATATTGTGACTCGTTTACCACGTATTGTGACTCTTTTGCCACGTATTGTGACTCGTCTAGAAGAAATGGATATTCTGACAACAAATTTCCTTTATTACTTCATCGAATATGGTTAAGTCTATAGGGTGCCTTTGGTGATCTGACACTCAAAATACCAGTAACTCCTTCGATGTACTGTGGCAAAGCTGTGCTGACCATTTGATGTGCCAGTGCCATACAATGTAGTTCTCCAGTTGACAAACAGGCATCTTCTAAAGACATTTTTTCGTTTTAATCTCTCAAGACATTTCCAGTACAAATTTATGACATCTCTTGAAGACTGATGGTTTCCCAAAAAAATGTCTTTTTTTTTTTCATGGAAACATCAAGATACAGCTTTATTAGTGGTCAACTTAGTTCTATTCAAGATACAGCTTTATTAGTGGTCAACTTAGTTCTATTCAAGATACAGCTTTATTAGTGGTAAACTTAGTTCTATTCTAGATACAGCTTTATTAGTGGTCAACTTAGTTCTATTCAAGATACAGTTTTATTAGTGAACAACTTAGTTCTATTCTAGATACAGCTTTATTAGTGGACAACTTAGTTCTATTCAAGATACAGCTTTATAAGTGGACAACTTAGTTCTGTTCTAGATACAGCTCAATTAGTGGACAACTTAGTTCTATTCATCATTGAGGCAGGCAAAACACAATGATAAACAATATATTTGATAAATTTTTATTTCAGTATGGAGGAATGCGAGGCATTATGCACTAGAATAGCCATAATGGCCAAGGGGAGAATACTCTGCCTGGGCAGTCCCCAGCACCTGAAGAACAAGTACGGGCAAGGATACACCGTCGTCATACGGGCCAGTGTAGACGAACACGGCAAGGTCTTAAAACTGGATGAAGCTCATAAATTCGTGGTTCATGCGTTACAAAAATCACAGGTAACGTTGGGGGAGGGGCTGCATTAAACGAACTTCCTTCCCTCCCACAACACAGAGCCCGTCCACGGTTTACTTTCCAACTCATTTTATTTAGTCGTCGGTCATTGCCAGCTTCTCAAGGTTTGAAAAAACAATATCCTTGTTGTTGTACTGTGGGCTACTCATACATCTCCTTGTTGTACTGTGGGTTACTGGTACATCTCCTTGTTGTACTGTGGGCTCTTCATACATCTCTTTGTTGTTGTTGTACTTGCTACTCGTACATCTCTTTGTTGTTGTTGTACTGTGGGCTAATCATACATCTCCTTTTTGCTGTTGTACTAAGGGTTAATCGTGATTATTTTTAAAAATTATTTCTTAATGCTGAATCCAGACTTCTTGGATTCATTGTAAATCTTAGAGATTTGATTAATGAAGCTCCTGTTTTGTTTTTTTTTAATTTTTTTTGTTGTTTTTTTTTAACTCTTTTTATTTTTGTCCAAAATGTCGCAACTTTATGAAGTAAAGAAAGGTTGCATTTGATAAAAGATCTTAATCATAAAATATTGGGGTGGAAAAAAAAAGCTACAATACATTTTGTTTGTTTATGTTTATCATCAGGTCTTTGCCACACAAGAAGCCTACGTTCACCTTCAGGTGTCGGACAGTGTTCCGCTGTCCATTCTGTTCTCCACTCTGGAACAAGCCAAACAGAAATACAAGTTTCAGTTCTACACCGTGCAACAAACCACCCTGGAGCAGGTGTTCCTCATGTTCATGAAGGAAACGTTTGTTTGAAATGGTCTACTAGAATACATATATATGATGCACTAGAACACATATATGACCTACTAGAACACACATATATATATGACCTACTAGAACACACATATATATATGACCTTTTACATTAATCTAATGTGAAATAAAATTCAAGAAAAATTGTTGTTCAAACCAAGAGTCTACTGTCAGCAAATGAAGAAGAGTAATAAGGTGTCCGCGTCCAAAATAAACTCTTTCTATGGTGAGTTCTCAGAAGATGAACTTTTACATGAAATACCTAAATACCTTGGGCGACACCTAAAGCCAGCTGATATTGAATTTCACAAAGTCATTGGACTGGTCAGTATTTGAGTTTTGAAATTCATAGCTGAATGAGACTTCATAGAATCTCTTCCAACGCTCTCGCTAAGCCTTAGATTGTTAACTTACGATATGTGTGCCTATGACTTCATGTGAGCGGACCTTTCCAAAACCAAAGCATATAAGAACTGAAGAACTGTTTACAATTCATGTTAGGCCAGCCAAGGCTTTCTGATCTAGCTCTCCTATCAATTGACATTGATACGATAAAGGAAATTTATTTTGATCAATTGATTGATAGTTTTGCACATTTGAAGACCAGGAAAGGACAATCTTTAATATGGTGCATTAAATCATAATAAATGTAAAGTAAAAACTGATCTTCATTTGCCCAATTTTTTATTTGGGTCTGAAAAATCCTTATAAGGACAGTCGGTAACAATCTTAAATTTATTGAAATAAAAACTAAATTTAAAAACAATTTATCAGCTTCAACACAGGTACGTTTTATATTTATAGATATATATTTTTATTTTTTTTTACAAAACAAGGAACAATGCTAAAATGTCAATATAATATTGTGCAATATAAAAATGAACACAAATGATGTATGGATACATACATCAACACTATCTCTTGAAGTCAGCAACATTAAAACAGGACAAGTCTTAATTAGGCAAGAATATCTCTTACATTTGTGTGAAGTATTTTTTAAGTGGCCATGTCTACAATGAAAACATCATGACAGTATTACCATCCCACTACAAAAATGCATGCGTACCTTATCACTGTAAGCTTGGTCGTAAGAAATCTCTCAAAGTACACAACATCCTTTGGTAGGTATAGGAATTGGTCAATGAAAAGTCCACCCTATCAATCACTTGTTTAAAATGTACAATAACCGCCACACACATACACAAACACATTCTTTCCCACTGTGTCCCGTGAGCTTGTGCCAGAATTTGTATTAAGTCACAATAGAAACACGAACATCCGAAAATAAATTTGTCAGAATTTCGTGTACCTGGGCTGGCGCGTTGTAGTTTTAACTAAGGACAAATGTTTGCTCCACCAAGTGAAGATAACTTAATATAATCATTACATATTAAGTTTGGTTCAAGCTAAATCTCCAAAATCACCCCCCCCCCCCCACACACACAAACCGGGGGTGGCGCGTTGTAGTTTTAACTAAGGACAAATGTTTGCTCCACCAAGTGAAAATAACTTAATATAATCATTACATATTAAGTTTGGTTCAAGCTAAATCCCCAAAATCCCCCCCCCCCCCCCACACACACAATATCCTGCAGTGCATAACTTATCAATGGATAATACTGATCTTTATGTTAAGTATCACATTTTTGCTCTTACAATTATTAGAAACTTCCTGACATTTCGCACTGTAACTTTCCATATTTAGGGGGGGTGGGGGGGGTTCACAGGCTGCAAACTAATTTCGTTAATTACAAGATTTAATTAAAATTTTTATGTTTGGTGTACACATTTGGATTTCAATAGCTGAAAAACTGTAAAAAAAATTTACAGTTTTTTTTTTAAATTAAATTATTTTATGATTATGTAATTCTTTAATGATAATTTAGAATCATCATAACTAAAAAGTTATCGCAGTCACAATGATGAAACTTGGTAAAGATGATCTTTATGATATTATTGATGACTCCAAGAGAGTATTTTCATGTAAATCAAATACTTTTTAAAATGTCTTTGATCCTTGAGGATCATGAAAAATAACAGTTAACTGTAATTACATAGAGTTTAATTTTATTAAATATTTTAAAAATAAACCAGACAAGATACAATAAAATCCTCTCATGGGAGCATAGTAAATATTATTAGCTACATCTGTGCCAAATTTCAACTCTTAATCTCTAAAGACAAAAAAACTACACCGTGCACGGTGTTGAAAAAATACAAAAACAAAGAATGGAGAAAAACAATGAAAACAACTTTGAATCAAGATATCATTCAAATACTTTATTCTATGGTTTTCAAACCTGTTATTTTAATAACAACAAACATAGGTAATAAAAGGTTTATTGAAATGAAAGCACAATGTAAACATTTAAATTTTTTACTGATAATTTTACAGGATGACATGAAAAAAATTATTTAACCCTTTATTGGTTATACCAGTGTGTGTATACATCTATTCCTTTATTATACTTTGATATACACATGAATGGTTGTATAAAGATAAAATAGATTGCAATGAACTAATCATATAAAATGCTAATAATGAGTTACAAATTCAAATATTACAAAATGCATTCAACATAAAGAAATATAAAAATTATTATGCCACCCAAAAATTAAATTTCACAAAACAATCATAAAGTAAGACTATCTAAATTAACACTAACCCATAAGCACAATCTCAACTACAGAATCGAAACACAGTCACAAAACTAAATTAAGACAAACCCTCTTCTTTCTGATGGGACTCATTTTCTTTTAATTTTGCAATTTCTCTAATTTTTCTACGTGTTTTAGACACCTCGAGAATAGCAGTGTCTGCCTTTTTTATCCGCTTGTTATTTCTTCTAGCCTCCATTTCTACACTCTTACTTGTAACTGCACAACCCACAGCAGTAAGGAACCTGTGTGTTGCCACAGCCCCCTGATTGAACTCACCAACAGCAAAAGCTGTGGCTATTTTCACTCTAGTTAGTCCAGAAAACAGATGTTTTGGGCATCTATTCCATATCATTCCATGAAGGCTTTCATTGGTGTTCTGAGTTTTACCTAGAAGACACCTTTCTAACAACTTAGGCTCTGTCAGCCTTATGTAAATTTCTTTTACATATGGGGAAACTTTTGGGTTTAAATATGTTGTAAGCCGACCTTTGTGAGAAGGGATGGTGAGATCTTTCCCTATGGCTCTCTGAAAGAAACACCATGATTCTGGTCCTGAAGGACATTTTTGGTGCTTGGGAGAGTCATCTGTTGATGTTAAGTGATAGAATGCAGCGCTAAAAAAATTCGCTCAATTCATCAACAGAGGAATTATATGTCCTGACTGCCTTGGTGTAGTAGCTCTGAAGAAGTCCCATCTTGGTCTGATAATAATAAATAAGAAGAAAAAAATGATAAAATTATAGACACTGCTTGTTCTTATACTAATGAACTTAAATATTGTTACTAATTACTAGGGCTAAAATCAATAATACATGCACAACATTTCATTAGCACTATGTTTATATATTTAAATTACCTGTGTTAAATTTCCAAGTTGTGCTCCACCTAGCCTGACACCTCTCTTGTTTTCTGTGTTGACCAGATTACGAAGCGCTGTGTTGAGCCTTTTTGCCACATGGTTGATGCACTCTTGCTTTGCAATGTCTGTCCTCCCATAAGGCCTGGTTTCAGAGAGAGCGGAGAATGTTTTTGTGTCCCCACCTGACACAAGAGTTGTATACCGCAGTTCGTGCAGCATTTCTGCCCCACATAATTCTAGCCGCCTCCACTTCCATTGCTCCGGATGAACCTGAGAAGTTTTTAGAGCATTTTGTTTGTGCTCTTCAAACCATGTAGAGTATTTCTGTGGGCAAGCCAGTCTCATGCTGTCTCCAACAGTGGTACAACTGCTGAATAGATAATTCATAAAAACAATTATTATTTATATTATTATAATTATATATATTTTAGTCTAATTGTGACCAAAAAATTAGACCACAAAATACATTTAGTTGAAACTTACCTGACAATATGTTGACATTACATGGCAGTCTAAAGCCAGACCAGTTGTGACATCAATGACCACACCCACACCAAGTTTTGAAGTATGACCACGTTTCGCCCAAGTGCCGTCATAGCTTACAGCTGTATCATGAACTCTATCATTTGAGTTTGAGGACTTGACTTGAGCTACAGATTCAGCAAAAATAGAAGCAAGTTCTGCCATCATGGCCTTTTCAATAGCTTTGACGTGGTCATTGTATGACTGTGATGTCATCATCTCCATGTCCATAAGTTCTGAAAGTTCGGCTAAGCTGTTATAGCCGATGCCAATATAGAGTGATGCAAACACTAGTGCTCTATTCAATTCATACATTTTTTAGAGCACTTTTTTGAAGTAAATGCTTCTGACGTAACTGAGTCGCAATCCAGGCAGAAGATCGATAAGCAAACAGCTAGGCCTTAAATTCGCTGGGGGTCACTCCGTAACTCTAATTGACTGCTGCCACAGTCGGAGCATTTCAGTCCTGTAACGAGAGATTCTAAGCACTGTAAATCTACAATTGTTGTAGGCTGTGTTGCTTCTTTTATTGGAGTTGTAATATTAGCAAAATATGCCAGTTTTTTTCTGGATGCTGAGAGATCTGAATATGCAGTTGAAGAGGATGACGCAGATTGTAGTGGAGTGACAGGTGGCAGAGGCACTTCAGAGTAGTTTAATCCGCTTGTTGACTCCTGTTGCAATTTTTCCAAGTGAGCTGAATTCCTATGAGCAATTTGAGCCATCATTCTGGACTTTGGCTGGATTCTTTTCTGTCATCTGCTTTTAGCCATCATTCTTGACTTTGGCTGGATTCTTTTCTGTCATCTGCTTACTTTTAGGCACCTGCAGTGAAATATAAACAAAATACTCATTAGTATCTAATGCTTATTCAAACTTACTACGACAACCCTACCTAATAATTAATAATATAGACCTATAATAATATTAGCCTGTAATACTATAAAATAAATAATAAATGCTATTCTTACTTAAAATAAAGCGCCTAGGCTTATACCATTACTATTGGTACTATATGTGTATCTAAAATATATATTTAATATTAGAAATTATTATGCTTCTACTATAACCTAAATATATATATAGTTATATAGCTATTTTAGTAATGAAGTAATGATAAGCTTCATTTTCCATTTTAATTTTAGGTTTAGTCTACTTTAGTTTTAGCTTGCACTTGCACAGGCACAAGTGACAATGACTTGAATGAGCTCGAGTTTATTTTACTCATAGTCATGTCGAGTAAAATGTCATTTGCGCAATAAATTAAGTAGTAGTACCACCTCTTATAAATCCTTATAATACACAATAATAGTTATTTCCTGATAGGCGAGTTGTATAAATGTATAGCAATGAATGATAAGGGGCCATCCATAAATGACGTCACGCGCCTGGGGGGAGGGGGGGCAGATTTGTGTGACGAGGGGGGGCCCTCAAGCAATGTGACGTCACATGAAAAGCGGAATATTGTAGTAAAGATGTGCACTTAATGACACTAAATACAGGCATTTTTAACATTATTCTTTTATACAATTATAATTATTTTATTTCTAAACTACTATCACTGAGAGGATGCGTACAGGCAGGGGCGGCGCTAGGGGATGGCGAAGTGGGAGACCGCGCGTTGCCGTAGTATATTTATAATATACCTCAGCCTGCCAATAGTTCCTAATCCAGTCAACACAATATTCGGAGTTATTAGATAGTCAAATGGTCTGGAGGTCAGTCTAGCTACCGTTATGACGCGTCCGATCACCCATTATGACCAGCAAGGCTCCAGTACGCCTATAACGTGTCTTAATATCCGATCGGTGGAATATATGTCAACGGCCCCGCAAAAGTCAATTTTCCCAAGGCCCCTCACCCTGCTAGCGCTGGGCCTGAGCAGTCCGAAGAATGGCCTCTGATCAAGTTACAGGACACCAAGGGGTTGGGGAATCGGAGTGTAGTGACAATGACAGTCGTGAAAAATTATGGCTAAATGTGGACAGGGGAAGTGGGATGAAGCGGGACAAAAAAGGTTGACCGCGGGGTGGAAGGGGGGGGGGGCTATCTTAGTAAATGCTTTAGGGCAGGGATTCTTAACCCTTTTTGTAGCGTCGCAGGCCCACTCCGTTTTAAACATCCCTCCCCCGACCGTATAAATTGCATTGTGATTAAATTGAAATAATTATAAATAATTTAGCTATCGTAGTTTTATTTCTTTAATTAACTTTTTATAAACGGGAAAAAATTACCAATAAACGCAATGTGCCAATGAAATTCAACATTGACTGCTGCTCATCAAAATCCATAAAAACTTGCTTATTTTTTTTTAAAGCAGCAACAACTATCAATGGCATCAAATACAGTCAGTGGCGTAGCTAAAGTTGGTGTCCCCCTGGTCCGGTAAGCTCGTGGTTTCACCCACCCACCCTCCTTTTCACGATGTATTTCTTCTTGTTAAACTTAGTCCACAGTATAAGAAATACAAGAACAAAAACAAATTAAATGAAGCTCAGGAGGTAAATGTATTTCAGAACTGTAACTTGTACTTAGAATCGCCAATTGTTATCAAAGGATAGTTGTATTTCTTAGAATTTAGATACAAATATCTTCCTGAAACTTACAAAAGTTACCGAAAACTTCATTCGGCGTTGAAACATGGTCAAAACGGTGTGTTTCTGACCTAATAATATGGTAATCTCATTGCCTTGGCATCAATCTTGAAATTTTAATATTAATGAAACACGCATTTCGATTGGTTACACTGGTGGAAAATGTACGTGTCATCTGTTATCCTTTTATGAATTTCGGTTAGACCGAACAGTGTGTGCTCTGAACAGTGTGTGCTCTGTAATGACGTTATTTTTCAATTTGGTGTCACCCCCTGAGATGCTGTTGACCGGTGCGGTCCGCACCCCCCTAGCTACGCCACTGAATACAAATTTTTGGTCTTCGAAACCTCAAAGCTGGTGAGGTACTTGTACCCCTGGTTAAGAACCACTGATCTAGTGAAATGTTTCTGTCACGGGTGCAATAATTTGATATCCATGGGACGCGAATTTCTTAAGGGTTTGTAAAGGACAGTAGTGGACACAGGGACTTTTTATAGGCGGGGGGGGGGGGGGGGGAGGAGTTTTATTTGACGTTATATTTGAGGGGGGTCTAACTTTTTGTGACGATTTGTGACTATGGGGGGAGGGGGGGGGGTCAAAAATCGACAAAATTTGCGTGACGTCATTTATGGATGGCCCCTAAGCATGCTTGTTTCATTTTTAAGTACCGGTACTAAACTAGGCAGTCTAGGCCTAGGCATAAACTACCGAGTCAGACTAGGCATATTTTCGGTGTTATTTATAACGAAGCGGATGCGTACACCGCGGCGGTGTACCTAGCAAAACCATCGACTTTGGCCTGCGTAAACCGCAGCGGTGTACCTAGCGAAACCACCGGCTTTAGCCTGGGTACACCGCGGCAAAAATTTACCATTGGCCTGGTTTTAAGAAAAGCCTGTGGGATAAGATCTTGTGTGGTCTAGTGGTAGAGTGGACGCTTGGAGATATTATATTTTAAGCTCAATTCCCAGTAGTGGATCGAGTTTTTTTTTCTTCCCATTTTAATTAAAAATATTTTATATTTAAATTATCATGTTCAGTTGACTCTGGTTTGTGGTGAGTAAAATGAGAGGCAGTGTTAGTGATTTTATGTATCTGGATGGAGCCAAGTTGCTTTGTTAGTCATCTGTTTGCAATTGTGTGTATTTCGCTACTGACATATATTTCATTACTTTCCCGTTTTTTGCCTCTTAGTCTTAGTAAATCACCAGCTATTTATTGAGAAAGAAATCGAAACTGTCACAAATTTTAAGAATGGAAATTGACAATTTTATCTAAAGTTTTAACAAACATTTCGCACATAACCCCCACCCTCAAAATTCTACCCGCGTCACGTCCGTAATGGATGCACAACCGTGCAAAGGACAAGCAACGCCCAGGGCGAATGCGCCCCCTGATATTGAGGTCCCTTGCGAGTGCCACCTTTACAATGCTGTGCATGGATCCAGTGGGCTAGAAAGAAATTATATCAGACAAAGTAGATAGATCTATAAAATTTTAAAAAAATTATTTAAATCTAAATATATCCAATTAGGCAACTTTTATAACGTATCTTTGAAGACAGAAGAGTTCTCCTTGTTTTCCCACAATGGCGTCATTTATGACAAAAGATTCATGAAATGTAGGCTACTTTTCTTTTTAATCTTGTTCAATTTTGTTAAATGTTTATTTTACATGAACAAAAAGAGGCTATTTTAGGCCTTTAGTTCCATCAGGTAAAGAGGAAGTTGTAATTTTATATCACTAGAAATAATTAATCGCGCTTAAATTTCATTGCCTGCCTTAAGTAGGCACTTTGATTTGAAAATTAAAACTTTTTGTAAAAATAAACCAATGCAATGGCCAATGGCATTGTTGAATAAAGCTAATTTGTTAAAGAATTATAACACCAAAATCATATTTTTAGCTGTTGTTGATTTAAAGTTATAAATTTAAAGTACGACTTAATTTGTCCTTTTTTAACATGGACGCATCTCCATTTTCTGGTACCCAAAGGCAGGAAAGACACGTGCTGGTACGACGAAGCCATCAGAGTGGGGCACGATACGGCGTGCTTGCCGTACCTCATGCAGACGATGGGAGAACGGGGACAAGGTGGAATGAGGTTTCGTCTTCGGCTAAGAAAGAGACTCTCGTTCTTTGAACTTAGTCTGGCGCCCGGGAAGCAAACCCGAGGCGTCGTGGTGCGGGTGGTCCGCGGGCGCCCCTGGTGACCATTGCGCCGTCCGGTGGCCTCAGGTAGAGTCGGGGCCATGCTCCGTTGTTCCCCTGCCCGTTGGGCTGGGTTGTGAGTGCCTGCGTCCAGGACACCGACGCTGACGGAGGGAGCCGAAATCCCTGGAAGAGAAAAGGCTGGTAAAGGCTGGTTGGGCACATGCCCCGAGCTCTGGCAGTTTGACTGCGACTCCTTGGATAGAAACTGTTGGAGACGGAATTATCCGCGGCGGCGGGAAGATCTCGAACGAAATAGTCTTCCGCCCGGCCTGGTCGGTTTCACAACCGGGCCAATTTGTACAAGTGGCCCCCGGACACGTGGGGGGTTTCACGAGCCAGGCCAATCCGCGTCCGTTGCTTATCAACGGGGGGGTCCCTGATCCTGGTTTTGACTCTAACGGTTACGAATACGTCGGACCGGGGTCTTGGACGCTGCTCTTCGTGAGCGGTCGTGCAAGAGCGTCCTGCTCAGTCACGCTTCAGCAGATATTAATGTCGGTACCCAATTCCGCTGTTGGCGTCACGAGCTATATAACTCTTGTTTTAATGATAATTTTATTTTCATTTTCAGAACTAATGCTGTATTAAAAAATAAGTTTAATAATGTTAACAATTATAGATAAATTGTAGCTTATCTAACTATGCACTATTTATATCAGTAAATTTAATATAATATAATGTATACTGGTAGTTAAATGTATTAATATAAATATATGATATATGGGCATGGCTTTTCAGATTTCTGTTTTCCAAAGTCTTCAGCGTCCATTATACCGGTAAATGCTATATAGTCTATATAAGGCAACGCACCCCCTAAAATGTTGTTTGGTATCTACTTATTTTGAACTTTCAACTTTGGCACATGACTAATTAAATAAAGCTTTCCCTGACCAATGGTGTAATAGTTTTTGCACATGGCAAACTCTTATGAATGAAACGGTAGTACTACGGCATGGCATTATGCAAATGGCTGTGGTTTCCCATGACTTTTTGCACACGGTCAATTCTGATGGCTAATAATATGGACTCTACCGGGTTTTTAAAGCTCAAATTTTAAAATGTTTTCAAAATGCATTCTGAAACACAAGTTATAAAATATTTTGATGTATATAGAGATAATAATGAATATTTCCTAAGCTAAGTATCTGCGTTTTCCGCCATTTAAAAGGGGGCGGGATCACTAATCCAAAATGGCCTGTGCGACCTTTGCATAATGAGGTCAACGTTGAGGAGAATTGTGAAAATGTTTCATGAGCTATCTCAATGAAATTTTGCAAACGTGTGCTTCAACAAATTATGCAGGCCTACTTTTAATATGAAAGACCTACTTTGAATATCTAGACCGAATTTATTACGCGAAGATGCCTTATATTGACATACGATTTTCCTCAATTAAAGTTGAGATAAAGAATAAATTAACTAAATGGGAATGTAGTTCAACATTTCTCCTAACGTTAATTCAATAACTACAGCAACAGCAGTTAATGGTATTGACCAGATGAGCTTTTGTAGATTGGTTATGTTAATGTATGCATTTATGTTGTAGTTAGTTGGACAAATTGAATACATTTCTTTTGTTTTAAATTATCATCTAAATGGTTTATCATAATAACTTCAGTACTAGTAATTTTTTTTTTGTCTTTCAGTTCCAATTCAAGCTAAGAAGCAGTCAGAAAGATGATGCTGACCTGATTGTTGGATCTCAGGCAAAGACCATGCTGCAAAACAAAGAAAAGTACAGCCCCAGAGACAAGGGGGTTGTGGAGTTCTATGCTTCTGTTGGAAAATATTTTGAGATGGTGCTTGACTACCTTCTAAAAAAAACTTCCCTATCAGATCCTCCACTTCAGAATGCTTCTGTATTTGATCCAAAAAGGAGGTTAAACAACACCAGCTAGAATACTTCCTTACCAGATTCCCCATTCTTATCCCCAGAGGGACTGATGTTGACACCATCTATGAAGAGTTTGATAGGCATCAGCAGAGGAACATTGAG